>JACEIK010003527.1:116650-163289 GCA_018107945.1 Datura stramonium | reverse complement strand
TTATATCACTTATTTAACTTAATTCCTTGTTGACTCTCAGGAGGTTCAGATAGCACAAGAGTTACAGTAAATTTGCGGCGGCACTCTAAAGACAATTCTTTTTGCCCTAGCGTGTAACTTGAACGTAGGAATAAGTGTAAACATATACTTATTTTCGTATAACATTCTAACATTAATAAATTTTGTATAACCCTCCCAAAAATATGGTTTCATAGAAATATCAATAATTTACACATTCGAGTTGTATCTTTCAAGTTCAACGTATCGGTTTGTTCGAAAACTCGTTAACTAGTCAATTAGACAAAGGGAGAGAACTCAAGGATTCTCCCATTGGCCTTGTATACCTTAGAACATGTTCATAAGAGGGTGGATAACTATTTTAAGGAATTTTCATTTAGTTGTTCTCATTTACCCTTATTTAGCTTAAAAATTTTTTCTAGCGTTAAGTTCGTTTTCGTGTCGTCTTCTTGCCTTTTTACATATTTCACATGGCAACTAGAATTTTTAACACATTTGATATCACATGCATGAAACAATATAAAGGACCAGCTCACGGTGCCCACACTTAGGGGACTTCAGACTCGATTTACAATTACAACAATAATTGTAAACAATACGCCTTCCACTTCACATTTGTTCACTACAAGCATATTTAACTCTTCAAGCCTTCTATGAAGTATTTCTAATACTTTGGGCAAAATCATGTATGCCTCAATAGGAACACAAAACATAGGAACATTTTCCCAATCAACAACAACATTTCGTGCTTGGAAAATAAGAATAGGGACGCCTTTACATACCTTGGAACGTCGACTCTAATTTTTCCGAAAATCTTCCTTTCAATCTTACTCATTAAGGATCCTTCCAAGTCCAATTTAAAAACCCAACAAGAACCAACTTCACTTCACCAAAGTTATGGAAAAATTGTGCAGCAACATGCCACAAAAATACACAAAGAAACACCAACACAATACTACAACATTCTCCAAGTTATAACCTCATAAACTTAAAGAAATCAAAAAGGGAATNCTACAACATTCTCCAAGTTATAACCTCATAAACTTAAAGAAATCAAAAAGGGAATTACTTACCCTTTCTTAGAGATGTTATCAGCTAAAGTAGGAGTAAATTTCCTCTGCCTAGAATCATCCAAAAATGCAGCAATACCACAATCAACCACCAGAGATGCCTATATCAAGCCAGGTCAGCCTAGGTCCTAGTGTGACATTAGGTGCCAGTCATGCCTCCCAAGGTGGGGCATGAAAAAGTTGGTATCGGAGCAATGTTGTATCCTAGGTCATCTGCAAGTCGTGTCTAGTAGAGTCTTATCTATGGATGTGTTGTGCACCATATTATATAGGTAGGAGGCTACAAGATATAGTGGTGTGTGGTACGAGAATTGGGAATGGTCTTGAGGAAGAGACGTACCCCCTCCGACTTGGTCTAGTTTTTCAGAGGCCTTCGTAGATCACTATTTTTCACGAGAAATCCGACAGGCCCGGGTCGATCAGTTCCTGCACCTGGAACAGATGAGTGTGCAAGAGTATGCAATGAGGTTTGACTCTTTGGACAGATATGCTCTAGCATTTTTGGATACCATGCCAGCCAGGGTACACCGTTTCATCATGGGGATGCTTCTAGATATGTGGAAACCTGTGTTACAGCTACCTTACGAGAGGATATGGATATTGCACACATTCAGGCTTTTGCGTAAAACATTGAAGGGATTACGTGGCATCAGCATGAAGTAGAAAGAGCGAACCAGGAGCAACACCAAAGGGCCTGGCCCACTAATATGCAGCTAGAGTTTCAGGGTAGACCCAGGTCGCAAATATCAGGTAGGCCACCAAGACCTTCCCTCAGAAGCAGCAGAGCAGTAGATTAGATCGTCGCTGACATTCCAGTCTCGGTGAGAGCCTGCGAGCATCAGGTTCCCAACAGCAAAGGGGATAAGATTAGAACAAGCCCGTTGTATCTCATTGTAGCATTTGCGGTCGACTGTATATTGGGAGGTGTAGATACGGCTGCACTGCTTGTTGTACCTATGGGAAAGAGGGCCATATTATGAAGGATTGTCCAACCAGAGATTAGGGTGATCGGGACCAGCAAAACAGGTCCATAGTAGGATCACATGTTCCAGCACCTTCGGTGGGGTGTAGACCCTCAACCCCAACTGGCAGATGCAGAGGTAGAACAGGGGAATCCAGTTCTAGCAGTGGCTTGAATCGCACTTACGCCCTACTAGGGTGACATGAGTTGAAGTCATCACCAGATGTTGTGACAAGTACATTGGATGTTTTCTCTCACCCAGTTTATGCTTTAATAGATCCAGGTTCTACCTCGTCTTATGTTACTCCATTAGTTGCATGAAAATTTGGTATAACACCGGAATTGCTTCAGTGATCATTCTCGGTGTCTATACCTGTCGGTGACTCTATTATTGCTAAGAGAATTTACCATGGTTGTATAGTAGAGACTGTTGGTCGTCAGACCTTTGCCGATATAGTGAAGTTGGAAATGATTGATTTCTATGTAATTATAGGTATGGATTGGCTACCTCCATTTTATGCCAATGTGGAATGTTGGACCAGGATCGTCCGATTTCACTTTCCAGGGGAGGTAGTGCGAGAATGGAAAGGAAATGAAGCTTTTCCAAAAGGGTAGGCTCACATCCTATCTTCGGGGGAGGAAGTTGAGAGCGAAGGGTTGTATTTACATATTGTTAGGTTTAGGGATATACAAGAAGAATCCCCGACTCGTCAGTCAATTTCTATGGTCAGTGAATTTCTTGATGTGTTTCCAGACGAGCTTCCTGGTATCCCCCCAGAGCGTGAGATTGATATCTCTATCGACCTGCCACCAGGCACGCAACCTATATCCACCCCTCTATATCAAATGGCTCCTGCCAAGCTAAAGGAATTGAAAGAACATTCTAATGATTTTCTAGATAAGGGCTTTATCAGGCCGAGTGCTTCATTGTCGTGTGTGCCAGTTCTGTTTATGAGGAAGAAAGATAGCTCCCTACAAATGTGTATAGATTATCAGCAGTTGAATAAAGTTACTATTAAGAATAAATATCCTCTTTCAAGGATAGATGATTTGTTTGATCATCCATAGCAGGTCAAATATTTCTCTCAAATTGACTTAAGGTCTGGGTATCATCAAGTGCAAGTTACGGAAAAGACATTCCGAAGACAACTTTCAGGACAAGGTCTGCTCATTTTGAACTTTTTGTCATGTCCTTCGGATTGAAGAATGCCCCAACAGTGTTCATGAATCTGATGAACAACATCTTCAAACCGTATTTAGATCTGTTTGTGATAGAGTTTATTTATGATATTCTGGTATATTCCCGCTCAGAAGCTGAACACAAAGATCATTTGCAAATAGTACTCTAGATTCTCACTGATTGCCAGTTATATGCGAAGTTTTAACAATATGAGTTCTGGTTAAATTTTGTAGCTTTCCTGGTCCATATTATGTCAGATGCGGGTATCCAGGTTGGTTTAGAGAAAATCGAGGTAGTAAAGACATGGCCCAGACCCACGACTCCAATTGAGGTTCATAGATTCGTAAGGTTATCCAGGTACTACAGAAGTTTCATGGAAGAATTCTCTGCCTTATTAGCACCGTTGACCAGATTAATTCGAAGGCAGCTAAATTCCACTAGACCGAGGCTTGTGAGCTGAGTTTCTAGGAGCTGAAAAATAGATTGACATCTGCACCAGTATTAGCCTTACCGAAAGGTTCAGAGGGCTAAGCCATATAACGTGACACTTCATGCATTGGGTTAAGGTGTGTTCTAATGCAACACGGCAAGGTGATTTCCTACGCTTTTACGCAGTTAAGGAAGAACGAAAGAAACTACCCCACCCATGATTTATAGCTAGCTGCAGTGGTTCATGTCTTGAAAATATGGAGGCATTACTATGTGCATGTGGACATCTTTACTGATCATAAAAGCCTCTAGTATATCTTCATGCAGAAAGAGTTGAACTTGCGGCAATGTCGTTGGCTAGAATAGCTGAAAGATTATGACGTGAGCATCCTATATCACCCAGGGAAAACTAATGTTGTAGCCGATGCCCTTACCCGCAGATCCATGGGCATCCTAGCACATTTAAGGCCAGAACAACAAGTAATGGCTCGAGAACTGCACCAGTTAGCCAATCTAGCAGTCCAATAGTAGATTCAGAGGATAATGGGGTTGTAATTTAGAATACGACAGTATTATCTCTAGTTGTAGAGGTAAAGGAGCGGCAGTACGAGGACACTAGTCTAGTATAGCTCAGAGACAAAGTTCAGCAAGGCGAACTATTGGCCTTTTAGTTAACAGAAGACAAGGTCTTGAGATTCAGAGGTCGACTTTGTGTTCCAGATATAGCAGGGCTTCGCCAACAGATCATGGAAGAGGTGCATTATTCTCGTTACTCTCTTCATTCAGGTTGAACGAATATGTACCATGAGATAAAAGAGATATACTGGTGGCCTGGAATGAAGAAGGGTGTAACTTAGCTTGTAGCACAGTGTCCTAATTGCCAGCAGGTAATAGCTGAACATCAGAAACCTGGCGGACTGACTCAGGAGATGGTCGTACCTATGTGAAAATGGGAAGAAAAAATAATATGTACTTTGTGATAGTGTTACCAAACACCAGGTGTAAATTAGACTCTATTTGGGTTATTGTTGACAAATTGACGAAATCAACCTATTTCTTACCAGTCAGGACTATATTTTTAGTCGAAGATTATGCTGATTTGTATATTAAGGAAATATTCTGACTGCACGGTGTCCTATCATCTATTATCTCTGACAAAGGGGCACAATTTACAACTAGATTTTGGGGGTCATTTCAGGAAGGTTTGGGGACACAGGTTTACTTGAGTACAACTTTTTATCCCCAGACAAATCGTAAGGTAGAGCGCACCATTCAGACACTCAAGAACATGCTATGGGCGTGTGTGCTAGACATTGGAGGGAGTTTGGGAGAGCATGTACCCCTTACTGAATTTGTATACAACAACAATTATCATTCTGCTATTCAAATGGCGCCTTATGAGGTTATATGGGCAGAAATATAGGTCCCCTATAGGATGGTTTTAAGTAGGGGAGGCAAGGTTGATCGGACCCGATATGATCCATTAGTCAGAAGAAAAAGTGAAACTTATTAGTGAATGATCGCTAACAGCCCAGAGTTGCCAGCAGTCCTATTTTAATGTGCGGCATAGAGAATTGGATTTTGATGTTGATGATTAGGTATTTCTTAAGGTTTTTACTATGAAAGGCATGATGAGATTCGGTAAGAAGGAAAGCTTACCCTAGGTTCATTGTCCTGTATCGAATCCTTCGCAGGAAAACTCGAGTGGCATATGACTTAGAACTGCCTTCAGGGCTCTCATCCATTCATCCAGTCTTCCACGTGTCAATGCTATAGAAATTCATAGCAGACCCATCTCGGGTTGTTCCAGTTGAGTATGTTCAACTTAATAAAGAGTTTACCTATGAAGAGACTCCAGTTGCTATACTAGATCAACTAGTTCGTAGATTGAGAAGTAAAGATGTAGCCTCTGTTAAAGTCCTGTGGAGGAATAGAAATGTAGATGAGATGACTTGGGAAGCTGAGGACGACATGAGGTCTAGATATCCTCACTTATTCCAGGATTCACCCAGACTGTATAGTTGAGGTGAGATTATTGTATAATTATTGTGTCATGTGCTTATATTATCAGTATTGTTATTTTTTTTGCTTTTATATTATGGAACAATGTTGTATCGTTGCTTGTAGCATCCTGTGAGGCACATGTGTTGTACTTTTTTATATTATAGGTTTTTGGATTGTCCATGTTACAAAGGAGACTCTGCCGAAATTTTTCTAACTATAGTTAAATGGTTGAGTCTCTTAAGATTAAGATTACATTCAAGGACGAATGTTCCTAGGGAGAATGATGTTACACCCCGTAAGTTTCTATGGTTTAACCAATGCGCACGTACATATGTTGAGAGTTTTGGAGTACAATGCATGTAGGAAAAGGCCCGGGGGATGAGTATATGAGCACTATATCAAACGGGTAAGCGGGATGATCCGGAGGTCAGGCGCACTAGGTGTCACGTGATCTTAGGCATAATTAAGTTCCCAAGTGCTATTTTATAACATAGTTTAGTCATGTTTGTCTATTTATACAATTACATTCTTATGTGATCTTATGTAAATTTGGGTATGTACTAACCAACATGATTAGTTCTTGTTTTGTAGGTGTAAAATGCATATGAGGGACTAAATAATGATGGGTCAAGTGAAGAAATGGAGTGGGAAGTGAATTGCAAAAGTTTGTAAGAAACCATGCCATGGCAAGGCTGGCCGCGCTAGGCAGCGTGCCACGCTAGGCGTGTGCCGCACCAAGCGTCGTGCCACGCCAGGGCCATGCGCGAGATGAGGTAGAAATTCCAGGGTGCCTGTGCGCTAGCGTCGTGCCATGCTAGGCACTGCTGCACGCCAAAGTCGTGTCACGCAGGCCATCGCGCAAGGGCAGCGCCGTGCCACGTTGGCCATCGCGCCATGCCTTGGCCAAGTATTATTCCAATGCAAATTCCAGTGAGCCTACCCGTTACTTCCGTGGCTCGGAGGCAAATTGGTGCATTCAGCTCCGTGCCACGGAGCCATTCCATGACGGGCCAAAATTTGCAAATTCCCTATTTACTATAAATTAAATCCTTAGCTTTTAAAATCATTTGTCATGAAATATTTTCTTAAAACCATAGAGGAGCGAAGGGAGAAGTGAAGAACTCACCTAGGGTTCACTAATTTTACATTCTCTTTTACATATTCTTCAAAGTACTCTACTTTAATGATGTTTTTAAGTTATTGTATGAACATGAGTGGCTAAAACCCTTCCTCTAGGGTTGAGGCCACATGATATGATTGTAATGCGTGAATTCATTTTTGGTGTGATTTGTTAATTGTTGTTTTGTCTTACATTCTTTATTATGGTTGTTTTTATGCTTGATCACTATGAAAACGTACATGTTAAGCTAGGTAAAAGCTTGATAAAGTAACCCTAGGCTAGAACAAGAGAATGTAGGGAGCAAATTCTTATCTTACGATAGGATTCATGGTTAGGATAGAAATCATACCTAATTTTCCTTGCTTGGTTGATAAAACGGGATGATAGCAAGACACCGGCTTAGAATTTTCACTCCACCACTCGTAGAATTAGTTGTGAAGCTAAGTTAGGTTAAATTATTAGAGGTACGAAAGTCCCTAATCAAGAGCACAAACCACGTCCATGTAGTTGAATTGCCCACGAACTAGGATGTCACATCCCCGCTCAATGATGTAGTTGTGAGACTAGTTTTTCATTTTTAGAGGCTCGAAAGACCATGAACATCGCATATTCCAACTATGTGAGATAACAATTAATAATTTCATACTTGAACCATTACAAAGTGTGACATTGCATGATTATCCGGCCTTAACTCTCATTTCTCCTTATATTGTTTCTAAAGTATTTTTTGACCACCCCAAAACTTAATTATAATTTACCGAAAACTTCTATAATCAACACTTGTGAAGGTTAATCTTACACTTGAACTTCATAATTTGTTGGGTGGTCCGATCCCTTTGTGGGTTCGACATCTAGCTCTTTAAAATGCCTTTGTATTACTTGTACGACCGCGTAAGCTTGCGAGTCTTGTTGGAGCGCAAAATCGCTTCTATCTTGTCGGCCCGATTACTATGGGCGACTCGTCGCGCCCCAGGCACAGCACGTGGTGGCGGTGTGCCACCCTACCCTTGCCTCAACATCTATATAAGTCTCTTTATGATTTTATTAAATAATTTTCTAATTTCCCTTCGAAAGA
This sequence comes from Datura stramonium, assembly GCA_018107945.1. Classification (NCBI taxonomy): domain Eukaryota; kingdom Viridiplantae; phylum Streptophyta; class Magnoliopsida; order Solanales; family Solanaceae; genus Datura; species Datura stramonium. Next base: position 155,432 of record JACEIK010003527.1, on the reverse strand, counting down.
TAAGAGATATCAAGCGGCAGGATTTTTCAGGTTTACGCCATTAAACTCCATCCAAATGCAAATTTGTCTTGGATAACAAGTTCTAGGCCTACGAGGAACATCCTGTGGAGTTATTTCTTGAAAATTCTTTCAGTGCTGAGCTTGATCGGTAAAGGTTGAAGAAATACTTATAATTGAGTCCTAAGTGGCTACAAGTGATAGGTAAGCATTTCTACCTTAAACTCGAGAATTTGTGAGTTTTTAAGCCAAGATCAGACGAAGATTGAGTTGTAGTTATTATTATTATTGAAGGGTTTTGTTATTAGCTGATTCCTACTATTGAAATAGCCTTATTCTCTCAACATAAAGGCTGCAATTAAATGGAATCTGCAGCTACGAGGATTGGAGCTATTTGGGTGAACGAAAATCGGCATTCGAGGTATTTTAGGCTAACCTCTTTGGCAAGTTATCTTGTCGTATAGTAATATGACTTATGTCCTTGTGGCCAGTAAATGTTGTATTGTGATTAGCCGCTTCAGATAGTTTTGAGATGAAAGTTTTACTATTTTAGTTGGTACTAACCCCACCTAATATAACTTTCCATCGACCCTGCTGAGGGGATTGCTAAGTTGTGTCATCATCGAAGGAGCTATAGATCACTCGAGAGGAGGTATATGATGTGACGCGAGGACTATATTCAGGCCTATAAGGCATATTACAGTCCATCACAAATGGACTTCTTCTTTTTAAGTATCTACATCATATCCTCCCGTCGAGCCTTGGCACCCGGGGTGTAGTTAGAGGAGCCTAGAGCTTAGACATGGCTACGGGGGCCTGGCGGGCTCATTTGCAAGCAAGGCTAGGTAGGTTAGTTATAGCTACCCCGTTGACTCATATTGACCATACCGGGGTGTATAGATTGAATTGTATTTGCTAGGCTTATGGGGGCTCAAGTGGGTTATTACGTGTTATTGTACCTTAGACTTATGGGGGCTAAGTAAGGTTCTTGTTTGTATTCTTGTTGGCTATATACTTTAGGTTGTGAGACTATTCAAGTTATAACTCTTATCCTTCTTATGGATTACTTTTGGTTCTTTATCAATTCTATTCGGTCATTTTCATTATTTCCTTACATATTCGGTTGCCAACGGTATGGATAACGTGGTTCGGGACCTTCTCTTAGCCATCAACTAGAGTTAGCAATTTAGTAAGCTCCTTTTCCCCAAGGTTGTTCATTAGAAATGTTTGCTCTTTTTGTTGTACAACTTTTGGGTAGGTGAAGACCTTTGTCGACCACTATTCCACTCATAGAGTCTTGTGAACTACATTATTTCAGTTGGTGGTTGTTGTTGGCCGCATGAGGCTTATGTATTTCACAATTTGTGTGTTAATAAAGTGACCTATTTTAGCTAGCTAGTTAGAAGCCTTGTCGTCTATAGTATGGATGTATTTGTTTTCCTTATTGTTGTTATGACTAGACAACATAGTGGTCTTATCGACTGTGCGTATAGGATCCTTTTATTGTTATGTTCTTTGAGTTAGCGATTTTCCTTTACAAGTTTGCTTCATGGCCTTATTGCGAGAAGGTGTGTTTACAAGCGAGATATAACGGTTTGAATATTCTTGATTTTGAGTTTCTAGCGGTACGAGGGGTGCCTATACCCTTCGAGTCGACGGGTCCCGGTGTGGCATTGAGGTGCAGTCTAAGCCTTCAAGTGGGGCATGACGAGTCCTAGAAACTTTTTCTTTTTTCAAAGCAAACCTTTTTATTAGCTCTTTCATATACTTGGTTTGACTTTTGAAGAGTTCCTTTAATCAACGCGTATGTAGTCCTAGCAAACGGTAGTTCTCCAATCCTTACTCATCTCAAATTCTCCTTTTGTCATTAAATTAAGAAAAGGGTTCTTTACATAGAGAAAGGTTAGAACCGCCCAAAGATAATGTCGTAATAATATTTGAATGATTAATATATTCGAAGAATATCATTGAATGAAAAGTAGTATCATTTTTTTCTCTTGAATTAGTTTTTATTAAAAAGACTTGCATTGTTCATTATCAAGCTTTAGGAGATTGTTTAAAAACATTAAGAGCTTTTAGGAATTTTAAAACATGGTTTGGATATTGCATCCAAATACTGCACTTAAGTGTACACGATCAACAAACAATATAGGGCGATGAAGTCTAGATATTAATCCCACGAGGGGACTAGTGATTTAGAAACTTCATTCATTCAATTGCCAATGATTTTGGTAAGTGCAAAAAATAACCAAGAGTATTTCAATTTTTTCTTTATACTAAGACAAAATTAAAGACTATAAATCAAGTAAATATTTGTGACCATTATTTGTATGAATTTCAGGCTTATGACCTTATTAAGCATTTATATCTAGTATCAAGTAGACTTGACTAGTTAGGTTATACGATTGTTGATTTATGGGGTTGATATTATGATTATGATCCTTTCGAACCTCTAATCATCTATTAAGCTCGATACGCTGCTTCATCATTGGCCCGAGGATGTGGTAATTTGTCAGAGGCATTTGCTTATCTTCCCATTTTTGTAATCAAGTAAGAAGTTTACAGGTATATGTCTATCCTAGTCGCAAATCACTTTCTAAGAAGATCATCTTCCACTATATTCTTTATTTTATCTTGTTGATTCTTACGTCGTATTTATGGAATTTATTCTAGTAGTGATCAAGCATTAAAATAGAAATTCAAAAAGAAAGAATATAAGAACAACCAATATGATAAACTAACTTTGTCAATTCAATTATCAACTAAAATACCAGGCTTTTGGCGGTAACCCCAGAAACAAGGGTTCCTGTGTCATGCCCCAAAATCGAGGAAAGGAGTGTACGGCGGCCTAATGCCACACTAAGAGGTTAAAAGTTGACTTAGTGGACCATGCCTTAAGAAGCATGCCCTTGTACGAGAATCAATAAGCGAATAGGTATATCCTAGTCTTTAAAAGGTCCTTGATCGAAACGAGGCGGAAGAAAAAACACACAACTACATCAAAATAAACAATAATCTTGTCTAACTAAGCTGACAAGGAACCACTATGTTGTCTAAGATAAATAAGCGAAGGTGATCACATGCATGGATATAAGACATCAAGGCTACCAACTGTAATATAACTAGGCTAGCTTGGCCAACTATGCACTTCTATACATTCCATAGTCTGCAATCCTCTAGATTAAGTAATTGGATGGGATAGGGCCCCGACCTACCTAAACTATACAACAAAATATAGGAAAGCCTCTATATGAAACTCGAGGAGAAGAAAGGGTGACCTCTGAGTCACGAACTATTCTCGGGGAGGTATGTCAGGCTTTGTCTACAAAACCTACGGGGAAAGTATGCGAGCGCCCCGGTTTTGGGCATCATCACGGCATGTACTGAGTATAAAGAAATAGTAAGCTAGAACTTAACTGATAATGAATATTGGAAATGTGTCGGCTATAAAGTTAGAGGATAACTTGAATAATCCCATATGTATGAGCTTGTATACTAACGAGAAATAGCCAAACAAGAGCCTAAATCGGCCCCGTAATCTGGAAGGTAACAATTAATAACTTACATGAGCCCCCATAAGCCATAAGTACAGAACAAATCCCCATACCTTTATTGGAAACTCTATAGTCACATGGTGGCTGGCGTAACTAGAGCGCACTTAGCTCTGCCACTATATACGAGCAACCACGAGATCCTGGCGGTGCGTTTGATCCTTTTGGTTTCTATTAATATCTACAGAGCCTTACGAGCTCTACTACTATATCTAAGCCTTCTAGGCTCACATAGTTGTATTTGAGCCTTTTGGGCTCCTACACGAATGTATACGAGCCTCTAGGCTCTTGTAACTAAATCAGAGGCATATAAAGCTTTATTAAGAGATTGAGTAATGTCAACTTAGAAAAGGAATTCCATAAGTGAATAAACTTCAAAATGGCTTTGTAGGCCTCAATATTATCTTTCTAGACATAATGTCACTCTATGTGCATAGTATAGTGCCGTAGGTAAAAGAATCTCTTTCACTTTTTCCCTTTGTCACGAGGCATAACTCATTCAGGTTCCTGGAAAATTTTAGGAAGGCAACGTAGAATCGGATAGCCTGAGCAGATTGGTGTGGCTTTGGCGACCTATACGACAATCTATATGTCATATTGCTCTATAGGGTCACTAAGAAAGGGGGTGGAGCATTACCTTAGATACCTAACTAATGTCTCATAAATAAGCCTAACCACTACTACCCGAAGGTAATCAACGAGGACACTAACCACGGTCACTCACGAGCCTGATAAAATGCTAATAACTTTGTAAACAAGCATGATAATTATGCGCGACTAATCCTCTATGGTTTTTACATTGTCCGTGCACTTTAAGTACACTAATAACACGGTAAAGCTCTAAGAAGCTAGCCATAGAAAGCATTATATATATCCATATTAGACAAGTAGTCTACGAGGCATCAAATACGTTTATTAGAAAGTGGTTACGCCCAGGTTGGGGCATTCCACTAACCCAAAGGCGAGCAATCTCTAAAGCTAAGGCGTTATAAGCGCTTGTTTTACCGACTAAAATAGCTAGCAAGCTATCAATGAAGATATGGAATACTAGCAGCTAAACACAGTCTTTAAGGTATCGACAAGAAAGAAAATCTAATAACGCTCGATTGGCGACAACAAAACATACTATAGGACCTTTGTCTCTTTCAATAGAGCAGCTACTAACAAGACTAATCTAGAAAAGGGATGCTCACATGAATATCTACACATAACTCCTTTAACCAACCATCAATAACTATCATGGCTACACATGCTTGTGATACTACAAATGAGTCGTATCAGCGCAAATAGCGAAACTTGAAGAAGGTTTGCGCTTAACATACCTCGTTACACCGAATTCAACTTGATCAATATCAACCTTAAATGGAACTTGTAACCTCTCAAGCCTTGGCTTACAACCATGAAGACTTGGCTGGTTATCAACAAATATTGACCATCAATACCCACATACACATGAATGACAACATGTAAGAACAAGTTCGATTCGGACCTTAATCTTATGGGTTCTTAAGGTTAATACACTTAAGAAATACTTACTTTTATTCTATGGTAACCTTGGCTAAGAAGGAAGATTTCTAAATCTTACTACCTAGAAACTATCTCAATCGGCTATGTCAATGAAGTAACAATACTTGATAACCTAGTAGCTCGAACCAATTCTTGAACTTTCTTGGCGTTTGGTAAAGATTCAATGGTTCTATTCTCCCCCTTGTTGTAAAACCTAGAGAGCTATGTCCCAACCTAACAAGCTTTGGATTGGGGAAATGTTTGTTTTAAAATGAGCTAACACACAAAAAAAATACACACACACACACACACACATACAAAAGTGTGATGCGGTGGAGGATGGTCGTGTCGAACGGGCTGTTGAGGAGGGACAGGCTGCGTCGCCTGACTCCACTGCACTACAGGGATACCGCGTTGCGTAGGCCCTTGCGGCCTGGACCTTCCCGGCCTTGCCGACTCCATCCGCCAAGAATGCGTCTTACTTGTTTAACCCCCAGCACTTTAACATCATATGTTCATTACAACTCTTAAGTTCCACATATGCATACATCATGTACTTTAATTATCGAGACATGTGGATACTTATTCCATCGATTAGTAAAAAAATTTGGGGTGTAACATCCTCCCCCTCTTAAAATCATTCATCCTCGAATGAGGATAATAATTTAGGTAGACATGGGTTATGCCACACCATTCTTCTAAGCTTTCTGATCCAGAGCATATTTCGGGATATAAAGATAAATTATATCTAAGCCATACGGTGTAAGTCTTATACGTATATCTCGTATAATCAATTTTTATCATTTAACTATTCGCATCGACTATCCTTTAACTTGTTCATTAACTAAAAAAATTTCTTCTCCGTTCTCATACTTTTATTCACATAGGATCACAACATCTTACTCTTGTACGATGTAACATAAATCCATAGTAAAATCTTAACATATGAGTTGGCTCCATAACAATTATACATATAGTAACATATTTAAGCTTATCGGTTTCCACTACCGTTCTAATCATTGCTTATGTTTTAGTAATTTATCAGCTTAGGGTTCTTTCTTATCCATTCTCAATGCTTGCTTAGCACTCTTTCATCATAATTTGAAATGCCTTCCATGGGCAACACCTTTAAAGAAACTTACTAATTAATCTTATCCTTAACATTCAACAACATACTTCACAAGCGAGTGGATAACTTTATATATATATACACACACACATATATATCCCACTTTAGGATTACTCTTACTTCAATCTTAATGTTAACTTAGGCTCGAGAAAGCTGGAAGATTACTTAGATATGTATGCTGACTTTTTGGCTATAACTTGGGGCTACTTTTGAGAACATTCTTGAAAGAGCGTAGGTACGTAAGATTGATATAACTTGGGTAAAGAGCTCTCTAAACTCATAGCTTGCAGCGTAGAGATAACAAGCACGACACTTAGCACCTAACTCAAACTTTAGAAACCCACCATACTTGGCTTTGAGGCTCGGGAGCCGAATAGCTTAGAACTTCATATAAAGAAAAGAATTATAGAATTCCCTTTTAAACATCAAAAACCTTATTTTGTGTACTTATGAGGATATATAACCTATACTTCTAAGGACCAAAAGTTACTTAGACAGAACTTATACTTTTGAAGGTATCTTTCATATTACTTCACATCATAAATGTAGCTTAGTATCCGTGTTGCCTCGTCTTGGCTGAAATAAATCTCACATGGCGGGGGTCCCTCAACCCAAAACCTTAGCTGGTCGCATTACATAATCACGTCATATCTATAATAACTCTGGTCATATGGACCTTATGCAACTCCTAACTTCTATAGACTTTTGCCAATTTATTCCCTCATTCAATACTATGGGTTGTCAAAATAGCCTTTCTCATGGACCCCCTTCATAACGACCATTGCTATTTAAAAGCAGGGAAAAGCAGTTGAACCTTTTATAATAAGACCTCAAGATCTTGGATATTAATGGAGGAGCCATTCTTACCCCTTTCTAATTCGGGGAAAATCAGAACTCTTCGTAACTTTAGCAATTCTTTCTTATATTTAGGAGTAAAAATAAACCCGTGCATTTCTTGAATAATCTCTATATCACTGTCAATTTCTTTGGGAGTGAACTAATTTGCACCTTATAGTTGTACTCACATCATGTCTAAGTATATATTGTAATTATCATCATAATACAATCTTATCCTTTTTCAAACTTTACATTCAAACTCTTAGGCTAAGAAGAGCATCAATAATCTGGCAATTCATTTGTTGATAAGTCTATGACTTAAAGTCATTCTAAAATATATTTTATACTCATATAAACTCATATTCTTTACTTCATACTCCTTCATTCAATTACTCCAAATATACCACAAGCTTTAAATACATAAGCATTTGCGGTATTATTCCACGAATTCAACATTCAGAACATCTTCTCGTTATCCAAATCTAATAACCCAAGGAATTGAATTTGGGAACACCGGGTCCCACTGCGATTTTCCTTTAAAAACTATTAGCATCTGAATAGTTGGGATTTCTCTAAATCCTCTATAAATTGCTTATTTTCTTATCGAAAACGTGCCAAAAAAAACACAAAAAATCATTCCATACTTCGAGGCCTAAACTTTGCAGTAGAGATTCTCTTTTGCTAGTATTCAAGGTATATAATTTTCCTTCTTTTTGCATTATATTTCTCATTAACCTTTAAGTTGTTTTTGATCATCATGATAAAATCTTATAAGGCATGAGTCGAGATGGTCGGAGGAGCAGTGCAGTACGGTACAAAATTTTCCCGCCTGGGGGCAACATGAGGGAAAGTAGAGCTGAGATCTATTAAGCATATAGTAAGTGAAGCAATCATTCAGTGTACCTATCACAATATGCGGCGGTGACTCTAGAATCTATCACCCTACTAGTGCATAAGTATGATTATTGCTTTGCGAGTGGATATTCTGGTTTGTCGTTGCACCTGCGCGCTTTGCCTGTTTGATTAAGGGCCTATACCCCATAAAAGGTGTTGGAGTATGTAGCCACGATGATGGTTTGTTCTCTCCCGACCCTATCATTTGATCTTCACATCCATGAAGTCTCTCATCATATGGCCCTCTTTGTGCACATGAATAACAAGTTGTGGGACCATATACGTATCTCTCCAAAATGACTCTTGCCGCAAATAACATAACGCGACTGAGACTAGTCCAATTTGGTTTAAGCTCCTACGTGCTGGGAGCATTACCTATAGATTCTTCCCACACTGAACTGGTATGCAGCGAGTGGTCGAGACTGTCACCATTAAGCCCCATTGTGGTAGAGGTCTGGCGGCCTATCTAAATATCAAGGAATGCAGGAATGCCCTATAACTCCAATTGTTGACCAACAAGTCCGACTCTCTTTCTTGCTCTCTCTCGATAACTTAATATCGATGCCATGTGTTTCCAATACAACCGAGCAAAGGCTAAAGCCAAGAGACTCGGCTAATGTACAAACCTACAAATTTCGAGAGGATCAAAGTCAAAATTTCACAAACCCCTAATCTTTCAAACCTTTCGGTCGTTTCATATTATCTAATGTGCACAATAGTTCTTGGCTTGACTATTAAGTATGCCAACATATGCATCGTACTCCTGAGATCCTGATACGAATGAGTAGGAAGATTTGGAGGTGGTGTTGGCGTGTCGATGCAGCACTTGGAGGCTCGGCATAGTGGAGAATAGGGGGATTCGAGAAAGATGTCTCCCTTCGGCCCACGGTAGCCGTCTCCACTGTGACACTCTACTAGTACCCTCTCTAATATAATATCCGAGTTGTTGGTGTTGTAGTCTACTTTATATGTGCATCCCTACAACAGACATAATAATATGAGCATAGGGACGAAGCCTATAAGACTCAACTTTATAGCACGATTTAAGCAAAGGGTAACCTATTATCATGCTTGGTAAAACTGCTTGCTTATAAAATATGTGCACAACACATTTATAAATAAGACTTTCTACTTAACACGGCTTGCATACTCCCTAGGATATGATGTTTCTTGGATACCAAGTTTGTCATGCCTCAAAACTAGGAAATAATAGCATGACTAGCGCCTAATATCACACTAAACTCAAAGGCGGCTTAGCTGGACCATGCACTAAGAATGTCATGACCGAACATAGGCCCCGGATAAAGACACGGGACAAGGAACACCGAGAGGTCCAAGTCGACCATGGAATGAACATAGTATTTAAGAACATACAACAAGTGGAAAATTAAATAAAACATGCTTAAGCGGAAGTATGCATACATATCAATCTAAAAATCGAGTCAGCACTTGTAAAGTGATTTTTCTCCCTGGCTAATAAAGAAAAGACTCTAATAACTGATGAGATGATGAGATAGCATCCCCAACTAGGTCAACAAAAGTCTGAAACAACATAACAATGGATAGCGGAATGTCCACGAAGGATGAGGACTCACCAGCACGGCTAACGGTCTGAGGGGAAAGAAGGACTAGCTGATGCGGTTGAGATTGATCCCTCGAACATATATATAAAATAATATAAAATAGAGTATGCGCTCAATACTTGGAATGTACCGAGAATGCAAGGCAAGTAAGTGGGCAGTTAAAAATACATAAAGTTCATAAGAAGTAAGACAACATGAACATGGAAATAAATATCATAATACTCAACGAGGCTCAAGGGTTTTCAAATCATTCATAATCATTCATAATCATTCATAATCATAGTCATAAGAAACCTTATAAAATAGCAGACAAGTAACATAAACATAACCATGCATAAATCATGAGGAACAATGGGAGAACTCATCTTGGCAACACCATCATAATATAACTTACATGATTCCCCAACTTTTCGCTCAAGTGGGGAAGAGCGTCAGAAGATTTGAGGAAAAGGACGTGCATAATGTGATATCTGAGGGGATCCAAATATATGTATATACCGTACGGTGGCGTAGTTCTAAGACCACAAAGTTTACTTGAACGTCGGTTCTATTCGATGCTAGACACTACTTCCAAAAACATACACATGAGGCTCAGATCGTAATCGTGAAATGATTTATGAAGTTTATGGCGAACTAAATAATAAAATACTTGATCATACTTGAAATACATGATTAATCATGAATGAGGCCATTGAGTCAGTCAAAAGTCATAAATTCATAGATCATGGAGACTATGCATACTTGTGAAAATTCATATACTTGATATTCATAAATCCATGAAGAGCACTTAAAAAGAAATCATAACATGAATCATAAATCATAATTTAGGCTAGAGTAACATCAAAATCACAATAGAACCATAACTTGATTTTCGCTTTGCATAATTGGGCATATATATTGACTTGGATTTGATGTCATAAACATTAAAAATAAATTAAGTATAAAACTACTACCATTAATCTTAAAACATCATTTTGATCATGAAGGGAATTAACCCATATCAAATCAAAGAGGATTCCATAAATTTGGGCTTAAAACACCATAAGATCATCAAATTCACTTTAATACTTTAATTCATGAAGCATAGAGAGGAATTGGGGAATGATAGTGAAAAGGAACAAGCGATTCAAAACCACATACATACCTAGGTAGTTTTGATCTTACCTCTCCCTTGAAAGCCTAAAGGAATTGTAGAAAGAAATTGGAAATTCTAGGCTTGATCTTCCCGTAGAAATCCTCTAGTTTGCATGCATTGGGGAGGGGAATGGGTTAAGAATAGGTTAAGCACCCTTAAAACCCTTCTAATAGCTTTAAACAACGTAGTTTAGGAACTTAGAGCTTAAGAATTACGAAAATCCTTTAATGAAAAATGCGGAAAGTAGAGCCTTGCCATGCCCGCTCATACCATGAGTCGTTCCTCATTCCACGACTCATGGTCACCATCTGTTACTTCCTTCCAAAATTTCCTCGGTTCTCGAGACTTTCGAATGACAATTTGATAGGGCGAGTTGTTACTCGACACAATGATCGTTACTTTCTCGGAAATCGTCACCTTTGCCCTTGTGGTAAACACGGTATTCCCACAAGCGGGTCCCAACCAAGAATTTCTTATGGGCGACAACAGGTCATTGGATCACCCGTTATCACTATCAGGGCCCCGCCAATGTGCCTCTCCCATGAGTACTACCCATGGCTCGTGGCTCCCTTCCTGTTTGTACCACGGCGGGTGCAATCCCACCTAAGTCACAGCGACCAACGAACATTGACAATGGTCCATTATAGTGATCAATGAGTTGTGCCTTGGTTCATTGGTGCAGATCTCGCACCCCCATGACTTACCATGACTCCCGTAGTGGCTCGTCGTCCCTTCCCATACGAGTGTCTGTGATATACCCAAATTTTGTTGATCTGCTCTAATCCCAGGCCTAGTCTTAGGGACTCTCGGGGTATTACAATATCCTACTTGGGAAAATTCATCCTCGTATGTGTTTTAAACATCTTGAATCAGGGCAAACTGTCATCTAAAATGCGAACTTCTAGAGGCGAAAAATTGACAATGGCCCGACCTAGAACCAAAATACACGGCGAACTTTAATTCATGAATCACACATACATACATCGACATGAAAGGGTGGAACGCATGCACTAAACATAAAATTGAATAGAATACTAAGGAGGAGGTGATACCTGTTTGGGCGAGCTGGAAGAAAATAGATGCGGGTATTTAGAAATCATATACGCCGGCTTCCCCACATAGCTCCCTCAACATGCTGATTTCTCTAAAACCTTTATTGACACTCTTCTTTGTCTCTTGGCTTAGAACCTTATGATCAAGTATTTCAACTTGAACCTCTTAGTAATAAGGTTGTCCCTCACACCTACAACTCCATCGGAAAAACCCAGAAAGTCGGATTACCCATGTACTTCTTTAAAAAGACACATGAAAAACTGGATGTCTTGAAGCCAGTGCAGGGCAACTCCAGCTCATAGGTCACCTTTCAAACACGTCTCATAATTCGGTACGGGCCAAAATAACGAGGACCAGGTTTTCCTCTTATTTTGAATCTCATCACTCCGCCGTGGAGACACGCTAAAAACACCCCAATCATCAATTTTGAATTCCAATTCTCTCCTCACATCTTCATATGACTTTTGGGGACTTTGAGCTATTTTCAATCTTTCCCTTATAAGATGAGCTTTCTCCATAGCCTCATGAGCGAATCTAATCCTATCAATATATTTTCATTGACTTCAAACCAACGAATAGGCGATCTGCACCTCCGCCGCAAAGAGCCTCAAGCGGCTTGTCGAATGGTGGAATGGTAGCTTGTTGTTATATGAAAATTCAATCGAGAGGTAAATGATCATCGGCTAACTTTGAAATCAATCACACATGCTCTTAACATATCCTCAAGAGTCTGAATGGTCCGTTCGACGACCATCTTGTTTGTAGGTGAAAAATTTGTACTAAGCGACTTGGGTACCAAGTCCTTCTAAAATGATCTCCAAAAATGAGAGGTAAGCGGTACCTCTATCGATATGATAGTCAAGGGGAACTCCATGTAAGCAGGCAAGCTCAGAAAAATACAACAGCATAATCCTCCGAATCGATTGTCACGACTGAGTAGAAAATGAGATTCTTTAGTCAACGCCCTAATATGACAACCCAAAAAAGAATCATACTATCGGCAGTATGAGCAACCCTATAATGAAGTCCATATTGATGTCCTCCCACTTTGAAGTAGGGATACTAATGTGTCGAAGCACACCTCCAAGTCTTTGATGCTTAACTTTCACCTATTGATAATTTAACACTTTTCCACAAACTCTGCTAAATCCTTCTTCATGTAATTCCACCAATAAACTTCCCATAGGTTACGGTACATCTTGGTGGCACCTAGATGTATATAATATTTGGAACATGATCCTCATGTAACATACGCTCGCTCGAAACCATCAACACGCAGGTACACTCCAAGCAGACGTATGGTACCATCTCCCCGCAGGAGAAAGCCTCCACCTTTTGATTTTGAACAGTTTCCTTCAACTTTACCGAAATAAGATCCTCATCTTTCATAGCCTTGAACACGAGTCACCAAGGAAGATTCTGATCCATTCTAAATGATGAAACCACCGTACGTAAGTCAAAAAGACAAACTCTGATCGTGCAAGCCGATGCATCCTACACTAACTCTTTCCTTTCCCTCGTCACATGGACACACTCTCCATAGAAAGCCTTCTAAGAGCGTATGCCACTACATTGGCATTGCCTAGATGGTAAAGGACACTCATATCGTAATCTTTAAGAAGCTCCAACCACCTTCTTTGACGTAGATTTAGATCTTCTAGGTAAACATGTTGTAGGCTTTTGTGGTCCATAAACACATCCCATGGACCTTGTGCAGATAGTGTCTCTAAATCTTCAATGAAAAGGCTACTGGCTGCTAACTCGAGGTCGTGAGTTGGATAGTTCTTTTCATAGACCTTTCAAATTTCTAGAAGCATAGGCTATATCTTCTTGTCTTCTGTATTACTACACAACCAAGGTAATTCCTCGAGGCATCACAATATAGAAAAAACCATTGGTACCTTTCGGTAGAGTCAACACTAGTCTTAGGGTGAGTTGAGTCTTCAACTCTTAGAAGCTCTTACGACGGACCTCCGACCATTGAAACTTCACTTTCTTCTAGGTCAACTTAGTCAACGGTGCCGTAATCGATGAAAATCCTTCCTGAGCTTTTATAGTAACCATCTAAGCAAAAACTCGATATCAAAGGACTCGCTAATTACGAGCCAATTCTTCTGCTTCTATCTTTTGAGAGTACACTTATACACCCTCACTTGACACTATATGACCTAAAAGTATGCGAGCTTAGCAAAACTCACACTTGCTAAATTTAGCATATAGGCGCGATACTTAAGTACGTAGCACCAATCTTAAATAGCGGCATACTTTCCCTCTTCGCTACGAGTATATGAGAATGTATTCTATGAATACAATCACAAACATGTACAAATGCAACTTGAACACCATGGTTCATCAAATCCATAAAAGCTTCGAATTCGTTAGTCAAAATACATAACTACAAACTCATAGTGACCATAGCGGGTCTTTGAAGGAATTTGTCTTTAAGTGTCGATCTCTCTAACCCTAAGTGATGATATACGGATCGGAGGTCTATCTTTGAAAACATTTGGAACCCTTAAGCTAGTCAAACAAGTCATAAACAAATTATAGGGAGGGAATACTGTTCTTTCTTTTGTGACCTTGTTCAAGCTGTCGATAGTCAATGCACAAATCCGAGGAACCATCCTTCTTTCGAACAAAGAGTACTAGTGCACCCACGAGGGGATTTGCTAGGTATGATGAAACCCTTGTCTAAGAGATCCTTCAACTGTTACTTCAACTCTTTTAGCTTAGCTGGAACCATTTTATAAGGAGGAATAGATATAGAATTTTTGCATCGGGAAGAAGGTCAATATGAAAATCCAATCTCCCGTTCGGAGGAATTCTCAGTAGATCGTAAAACACTTCAGGATATTCATGCACTACATGGGCGGGCGGATAATCGGGGTCTCGGATGTAGCATCCTTAAACCTAACGAGATGGTACATGAAACCTTTAGAGATAATATTTTTGGCCTTATGATAGGAAATGAAGCATTCACGGCACAACTGAACTATCCATCCACTCTAGAGGTTTGGCTCACCCAAAAATCGGAACTCTACCGCATGGGTTCTACAATTTACTAGGCATGTATGCATTTAGCCAATCCATGCCAAAGAATAACATCAAAAATGTTTGTCATGGCTAGCTCTACTAAATATGTTGAGGTGACTTTTTGAAGGATTGTGACAAGGCAATTTCTATATACCCGTTGAGCTATAGCCGAGTCATCGATTGGAGTAGAGGTCGCGAAGGGTTACGATAAGATATCGGGTGAATCAAAAGTACTAGCAACACGGGGCATCACAAACGATAAGCGCCCCTAGGTCTAAAAATGCATATACATCAAAGTGGAATACTCATAATATACCGGTGATCACATATGGTGAAGTCTCTTGCTCTAACGAGATGTAAGGGCATAAAACCTATTATGGCATTAACCGCAGCTGTAGTAGATGCACCCTGCTTGAAATTTGGGCGTGCTAGTCAACATCTGAAACTGTGATAACCTAAATCCTGGCTAATCATCACTCTTTCGGCCATGGACACTCCAGCCTTTGTGCTCTGGTCTACCACACCCCAAAGTAGATATCTAATCAATCAAACACTCCCACCTGTGGTCTTCCCACGCTTCCCATAGACGGAAAGTGCCAGCACCTTGCGTGCTCCTTTAGCCTCCCCTCGAACTTGATGCTCTGCTCCTTTAGTCACCCCCCTATCTAGAAAGATCCTTGGCTAGATGATGGCCCATTGGAGCTGTGACACGTGGGACTGCGATGATGTTTTCCTCCCGATCTCGTGGGAGAACCCATAACTATCTTTTCATGGCCCTCGCGGCCTCTCTACTCTCTCTCTCTCAAATGCACTCCTCCATTTGTTGGGCGTACAAAACCAATCGAGGAAAATCGATACGATGAAGCATAGTGGTCCTACAATCCTTGAAGCGGTAGTCTCGACTTTGTGCACAAACTTGCTCACTGAGCTCTCCCTGTCCCGACCACCGGCTACGTGAAAATTTGGACAAGCTGAGGTAAACTCCAAAGCATACTCTGGTGTCGTATTATTATTCCTTAGGCTCGCGGCTTCGGCTTCCTTGATCTCCCTCATCTTACAAGAAAAAATTGATCGAGAATCGAGTAAGGAACTCCCATTCCAACTAATAGGGCCCACTCAATGTTGCTATCCTTCCAGCAGCGTACGAACCAAATATAGGCAACCCTCTTCAGCGATAAGAGGCTAGGTCTACACACTCTCCTCCCCATCACTCACATAACCTAGGTGATCTTACCGGATCTCATCAATAAACTATGCGGATCCTTGGCCACCCTTGTCCAGGAACTCCAAGGTTCATCCTAAGAGTCTCTAACTCTTGCCCATTTATCGCATTCAGTTACGAGGCAGACGCCGCCACGCACTGCTTTTTGACACGGGGTCAATGCACATTACCCGACATCTAGATGGCTGCCCTAAACTCAGCGTGCGCAGCCTGCTCGGGCACATGATCTTCACTGGAGCTATTGGGGCCTCTTGGTGCCATCTACATTTCCATTCTCATGGCCATTTTTGCTTCCATTTCTTCTACCATTAACTCGGTGAGGAGGCATGATTCTCCAAATGCTTATAGCACGAGTTAGAAGGATAGAGAGACATTCCATTGCATGACATTGATCATGAAGAAAGGAAAATTTTCTAAAATATTACATAACCTCTTCGTCAAAAGTGTGGCGCGCTTTACACCCATGAATAAGACTGCAGCAATGCGGCTTTTAGACAGCATCGGACACTTCAAACCTAATGTTTTGATACCAAGTTTGTCACGATCGAACATAGGCCCGAATAGAGACACGGGACAAGGAACCTAGAGAGGGTCCAAGTCAAACCATGGAATGAACATAGTATCTAAGAACATACAACAAGCAAAAACTAAAATAATAAAACATGCTTAAGCGAAGTTTACATACATATCAATCCAAAAATCGAGTTAACACTAACAAGGCGATATTTCTACACTTATTGTACGAAAAGCCTCTAACATGAGGCGATAGTGATGGGACAACATTCCTAATTAGATGAAAAAGTATATAACCGAAATAACATAACAATGGATAATTGAATGTCCTCGAAGGATGAGGACTCACTAACTCACGGCTAAAACGGACACGAGGGAAAGCACTGATAATGATGAGGCTTAATTGATCCCTCGGCTGTATCATGATAGTACAACATAAGTATGGTCGGTACTTGGAATGTCTTAGTTTGCAAGGTAAGTAAAGCAGGGCGGTTAAAAATACATAAGAGTTGCGTAAAGTAGGACCGTATGAATATGAAATAAATGGCATAATATAACATGAGGGCTCAAGGTTTTCAAACCATTCATAATCTAATCATAATCATAGTCATGAGAGAAACCTTATAAACATAGCAGCAAAGTAACATAAAAAATAACCATGAATTAATCATGAGGAATAATGGGAGAACTTCATCCATGGCTTTTACCATCATGATGCAAGCATGATGCCCCAACTTTTTCGCTCGGTGGGCGAGCCGTCCCGAGTTTTGGGCCAAGGGATGTGCATGATTTGATATCCACAGGGGGATCTAAATATATGTATATATACCTATGGTGGCACGTAGTTCTAAGACCATGGGATTTACCTTAATCTGTCGGGTCTGCTCGTGCTAGACAAAACTGCGCCTAAAAACAAGCACATGAGGCTCATATTGTAATCATGAAATTATTCATAGAGTTCATGGCCAAATAAATCATAACATACTTGATCATACTTGAAATACATGATTAGCCATGAATAAGGATGTTAGTCGGCCAAAAGTAAAAAATTCGAGGAGATCATGGAGACCATGCATGCCTTGAAAATTCATATAATTTATATTCATAAATCCATGAAGAGCACTTGAAGAGAAATCATAACATGAATCAAGAATCATAATTTAGGCTCGGTAAGATCAAGATTTTTAACGAGAATCATAACTTATTTTCATGAAACTTTAAATAATTAGGCATAGATTGACTTGGATTTGAAATAATAAAATTTTTAATCAATTTAAATATAAAATCTTCCCATAAATCTTAAAAGAACATTTATTACAGGAAGGACATTGACCCATAATCAAATCAAAGAGGATTCCATAAATTTGGGCTTAAAACCCATAAGATCATCAACTTCACTTTAATAATTGAATTCATGGGCTTATGAGAGAATTGAGGCATGAGTGAAGAAAACTATCATTACGATCCCTACATGCAGGTAATACGATCTTACACTCTTCCTTGAAAGCCCAAAAGTGGAGATGAATTTGGGAAATTTTAGGCTTGATCTTCCTTTAGAAATCTCTAGTTTTCATGCATGGGGAGGGAATAGGTTAAAATAGGTTAAGAACCACTTAAAACCCTCCTAAGCTGAGATTAAAATGAAGTATTTTTAGGACCTTGGAGCTTTGGAATTATGAAAACATTTCCTTAGTAAAAAAATTGAAAAGTAGGCGCTTAGGTGACCACATTTCATACAATGAGTCATTCTCATTCCCATGACTCAGTGGCTTGGCCATTCGTTGCTTCCTTCCTAAATTTCCTAAGTTCTCTGAGACCTTGAGCAATGACTCGATAGGATGAGTCATTACTCGGCTCAATGATCTGTTACTTCTTCTGTGAGTGCAGCCCACTTGCCTTGTGAACTAAAAGCTTCTTGAATTCCCTGGATAGTTCCCAACCAAAAGTGTAATAGGTGACAACGGGTTGTTGGATCATCCATTATCCTTGTATGATTTCCTCTACGCCTCTCCATGAGTATTACCCACGGCTCATTGCTCCCTACCACCCAGTAGTGCCACGGCTTTCGTGCAATCCACCTAAGTCCACCAACAACGACCAACGACCCGCGACAATTGTCCGTTATAGTGACCAATGAGTCTGCCTTGGTTCGTTGGTCAGGACCTTCACACCCTCTGACTTACCATGACTCCCAGCTGACTCATTATCCTTCCCACGGCTCGTACGGCCAATTAGATCCTGTATTTCCCAACTTCTCTTGCTGACCTCTTTTCTTATCCGAGCCTAGTCTTAGGGACTTAGAGGTATTACAAAGAAACATGCATGCGGCATGAATTAAGAAAGCGAACGGTATATCTAGGTTTTAAAAGTTCCTTGACCAAAAAGGCCTTAGAAAACACACAGCTAACTATAAAAGGCAATATAAATAATAGTACGGTCCTAATGGGGCCAATAAGACCACCCTTACTATCTAGATAAAATAAAACCGAAGGTGTTCACATGGATAGTACAAGCCATCAAGGCTACAAGCTATAATACAACTAGGCTAGCTTGGGCGACTACGCACTTCCATACATTCCATAATCTTCAAGCCTCTAGGTAAGTACTTTCTTTGAGAAGCAAGACTGGCCTATACAAAACTATATTGAAAAAGACAAGCAAACCTCTAATGTAAGGCAACTCTCGAAAGAAAGGAGATGACCTCTGTGAAGTCCCGAACTCTACTAGGGAGGTCTCGGAGCACATGCGCTAAACCTGCAACCAAGTATGCAGTGCCACTAGCTTGAGTGCCGGTACAATATGTATCAAGTATGAAAAACAATAATAAGCTTGGTAGGCCGATAATGAATGTTTGGAAGTATTCAACTATAAGAGTTAGAGGATAACCTAAATATAATCCCATACGTATAGCGTACACTAACAAATAATAGCCAAATAAGAACCTAAACCAACCCTATAAGCCCGGAAAGGTACAAATAGCAATCAATCAACACGCCCCATAAGCCTTGGGAAGTACAATTCAATCTAATACCCCAATTGGTAACTACGTAGTCCCATAGGTGAGATAACAAATGTAACTAAAGCAATGATATGTTGGTTTTTCTTTGCACCTTCGATTCTTAATACCAAGTAAAAATGCATGAACTTAGGTACATTTATCAGGATATGATGCATGTCGCTAGTTTTCGGAGTTAAACAAGCTACAAAAAGTTGGATATGAGAAAAGCATTGAGAAGGGCATAAGTCCCAGCAGAGGACTAGCCATAGGATGGATTGTGAGTTCTTACCACGAGCCAAACGGGCAAATGAGCAAATGAGATTCGGGAAAAATGGAAAAATTTAAGCCCAAACAATGGATGGGACCTACGACCCATTTAATTATACAATGGGCTATACTATGTAGTCGTGGATAGATTCAAAAAAAGTGTTAAAAGTGGCCTTGTTCAACGGATAAGAAGGGCCGGGCGTGCATTCCAAAATCTGAGTCATCCTAAGTGCTTAAATTATTAAAGAGGAAGAAATAAAAATCATGTCTTGAAGTCCTGAAACCCCGATGCTAATTAACGAACCAACGGCTTGTATATCTTCAAGCAAGCTGTTGTATGTGCCAAAATATGAAAGAGGATTGAGTCAGTATAAAATAATAAAGCATCCAATGACCCATTTAATCATGCGACAAACCGTTGTACCTGTAGAACCCAATCTAATTTTATTTAGGAAAGGATTTTGTTTTTGTCTATAAATGAGATGTTGTAGGTTTCTTTTACAAGTTCCAACTTTTTTGACATATTTACTCGATCTTGAAGTCTAAGAGACATCTTGTGTAATTTGTTCATGGGTTTTGAAGAATCAAACAAGCTTTGACCATTGATTTTTGCTAATTGTTGATTAATTCTAGAAGTGTGATTTCTTCTACAAATTCTTGTAAGTTTATAATAATGATTTCTTCTACTATTGTTGATAATAATTCTTGAAGCGTGATAGCTAAATCCCACAACTAGGATTGTAGAATTGTGATGAATTAACAAAAAGTAAGCAAAATATTTTGTGATTCTTGAATGGGGTTTATGCATGTATTGTTCTTCCATTCACTTTAACTATTTCTTAATAGTTACAAATGTTAGATTTTGCCTTATTCATACTCACCAGACCAAAGGAGTAATGAATGGGAAAAGGGATTAACAACGGAAATTTGAGGCTATCAACCTCATCATATATCTTGACCTTTTTTAGGAATAGCTAATTCCTATTATCAAAGGTAAGGATTAATAAAGTACACAAATCGTATACAGATCAAGTTGCATGGTGATAATAATCTATTTAGGGGACCAACTATTTAGGTGAATTTAACTTACATATGTTGCATGTTAAACACCGGGGATAGATCACTAGTATAACAAGCTTATCTTTGTTATGAAATCGGGGAACACGGTTCTAGTCAACTCACTCATTGAATACAATCAACTTTAGCAAAGAATCTATTCACTTCTACATGTTTTTTTACATAATTTCTTGTTACAAACTCTCCTTGTAGGAAATAAATAGGCGCGGTGATAGTAAACACATTTCTGGGGTCCTCGCCATATTCCTCGTGAGATTAGAGCTGACCCTAAAAGGGTTCTATAGTTCAACATGAACCACTTTATATATATTAAAAGTTGTAATTTTAGTGACATCAAATTTTAGCGTCGTTGTCGAGAATATAGCTTAAGATAGTTATTTATATTTGCTTTACTATTGATCCTTATTCTTTGTTTGTTTGTTTATTATTTTTGGTTTCTTTCTAGTTGGTTTATGTATGACCGGTAACTGGTAAAGACCACTGGTTTCAATGAATGTTAAACAAGCGAGACTTTGAAGACGAAAAAAATGATAATATCTAGTTAAGAGTATGGGAAAATATGACCTATTGGAAACGAAGGTGTGCTGTGAGGCGTGGGCAGCTAAAGCTTGTTTAAAAATGTTTTCAAGGATGTCTGAATGAAGCCAAGCAGAGAGATAAGAGATCCGGAGACAACGAGCCTGCCGTATTTTGAGGCGATGATGCGTATTGATGAGAGTGGTGCAGGCGGGTGTTGTGTTCCTCTCCCTTTAACTGGCGGGTAAAAGTTTGACATTACTAGCGTAATGATTCAATTGCTCAACATGAAAGGGATAATTTCTTGGTTATACTACAAATGATGCACACATAATCACTTGACTAATTTTATGGGTTTATGCAAGGCGTACAACGGTCGGCGGTAGTCGATTACTGTCCAGATTGAGGTTATTTCCTTTTAATTTAAAGGATTTAGAATGACACTCACAGTTAAAACAAGATTGCCAAATGATTCTATTATTACATGGAGGGAACTCAAAAGGGATTTTACCGGAAGAGATTCTTTCCTATCTTCACAAGTGTTGCGGTAGAAGGATGAGATTTACAACTTCAGCAGGTTGAATTACCGAGGCACTACATCGGAACTTGGTTGCGATTCAACCAAAAGTTGAAATAGGTACGTAACCATAGGATCCCAGGAAGTACACTGGTGAGATCTTTTTATAGGTCTCTGAATGCTAATAAAAAGGCAGTTGCAGTACTATTTACGGAGAACATTCATGAGTTACACTTATCATGAGGCTCAGCGTACTTACGGGATCACTAAGACCATTTGCGTATGACACCTGCCTTGGCGAGAGCGAATTCTGTCGAGGCGCCAGCCTTGGTAGGTAATCAACGGCGAAGAAGGAAAAGATGAAGAAAAGAATCCATGATATTGCTGATATTAAAACCACGATGGGGCTCCTTTCCAAAACACTTCCTTAGGATTTGGGGCCAAGTGTTAAATTCATTAAGTGCTCAAGGAAAGTCACAGAGGAATGATCAGCTGCCGGACGGTCGAGTACGAGGAAAAGAAGCTAATTATTTTAATGATCGAGGTGGGGTTTCAAAAAAAAACACAAGGGTCTAACCAAAAGCCTTATCACCAAGGCCAAAGGAACCAAGATTGGAGCTATTACGAGAGACAACAACTACAATTGGGGCCATCTACGGGGAGAGGTAGCGGTAGAGTAAATGTTGGTTGGAAAAAGCACAGTGAACACAAAAATGATAGAAGCGGACTTTATGTCCTACAGTGATCATGAAGAAGAATCTAGTGGTTCGAGGGTGGAAGATATGTTATCCAAAGTTTTGAAATAGATGAAGGCTAATGATGGCCATTTTAAGGAGCTTTGCACGGATATTTCCGGGATGAGCCAAGGTAGAGTTGCATTCCATTTGCTATAAAGAAAATTGGCGAGTGAGTTGGTCGGATGTCTATTGCTATGAATCAAAGGCGAGAAGGGCACCTTCCTAGCAACACGTGCAATACCCAAAAAATAACTTACACTATATACTGTTACTACTAGGAATAGGAAAGTGCTTGATCCTCCTATGCGGGTGTAGTTGATATTGAGTTAGTGAAGCCCGAGTTGATAAATGATGATAAGTGGTTGATGATCATTCATGGGTGATGATGTAGCTAAAAATAAAACTCTAGTAATGAAAAGGAAAAGTGTGTTTGGATAGAGGATGGAGAAAAGAGTCCCAAAAAAATTGACTCCTATTCTAGACATCCTCTACCTTTCCCACAAAAGAGTTGAAGAAGAGGGATGAAGAAGGGAAGTATCACAAGTTTATTTTTATGTTGAAGCAACTACCTATGAACATCCCTTGAGTCAAGGCACTTGAATGAGATGTGCATGCTACGCAAAGTTTATGAAGGATCTTGTCACTTAGAAAGTTCATGAGCTTTGAGCTGTGGATAATTTTTCATTGTAGTGCGTGGGAACCTCGATCTCTTGTGCAAAAATGAAGACCACGGAGCTTTCACCATACTGTACATTATTGGAGATTTTAATTTTGCTAAGGCCTTATGTGATCTTGGTGCTAGTATTAATCTTATGCTTCTAGCGGTGTTCGGATAGTTAGGCTTGAAAGTCCTCAAATCGACTATAATGCGGCTTTTGATAGCGAATCACATGGTGAAAAATTCGGTGGGAATTCTTTATGATGTTCTAGTGAAGGTTGAGTCCTTTATCTTTCTAGCCAATTTTGTTATTCTTAAGCGCAAGGTGGATTTTGAGGTCCCTATTATCTTAGGTCAACCATTCCTTTCCACTTTAGTGTGCTCAGTGGATATGAAAATCGGATAATTAGTTTTGGTTGAATAATAAAGAAGTCAATTTCAATATGTCAGGTACATGGGCTTCTTTTGACCAAATGATATGTTGGTAGTCGGTGATTGATATTGTGGAGGCGGTTTTGCCAATGATGTAGATTGAGGAGGTTGAATATTGAGGACGTAACAACGAGTGTTGATGAATTTTGATGTTGATAGAGATAAATGTGTGTGCGATGAGATAGTTAATGCACTTGTTGGTATGTTTCTTACACTTATGCTTTCAGAAAAGATCGATCTTGATCGAAGAACCATGCAACCCCCTACCAGCTAAGCCGTCTATGAGGAGCCTCCAATCCTTGGGCTTAAGGCCTCCATATCATCTTCGGTATTTATTCTTGGGAGTAGGAATTACCCTCCCGATCATAGTAGCAACAGAGACTTGGTGGAATGGCAAGTGGAGGTTTGGCCCATCTCTTTGAAGAGGTAAGAGAGCAATAGGATGGTCCATTGCAGATATTATTGGGATACCACGAGGGTATTTACACACGTAAACTTCATGCTTGGGCAAGATTATATTCAGTTATTGAGCATCGACATAGGTTGAATCCATCTATACAAGAGGTAGTCAAGAAGAAAATTATTAAATGGTTGGAAGGGGGCGTGGTTTACCCTATTATTGACAATAAATGGGTGAGTCATGTCCAATGTATGCCAAAAAAGGGTGGAATCTTTGAATTACTACATTTTTATTTCCAATATGATCCAAATGTTAATGTTTAGCTCACTCCATTGAGGCCGGTCACGAGGTTGGAGAGTATGAATTTATTATAGGAAAGTAGATCATTGGATGCAAAAAGATCATTTCGATGCCATTTATGGATCAAATGCTTGGCCCGACTTTCGGGTAAGAAATTTGGTACTATTTTCTTAATGGTTATTCAAGGCACAATAAGATTTTCATAGCCCCGAAAGACCAGAAAACCACCATCACACGCTCTTACGGAATGTTTACTTTAAGGATTCCATTAGTTATATAATGCACCTACCACTTTCAAGTGCTGTGGATGTCTATATTTTGGACATGGTGGAGGACAATATAGAGGTATTTATGGATGATTTTCGGTGTTTGGTGACTCCTTTAATGCTTGTTTGACTCATTTTGAGCAAGGTGTTGCGAAGATGCGAAGAACCAACTTGGTGCGTAATTAGGATAAGTGACATTTCATGGTCAGAGAACATATTATTAGCAGCCCTGAATTTTGGGTAAGGAATTGGTGGAAGCTCAAAATTGATTTATTAGCTAGTTTCCACCTATGATTTACGCGAAGGACGTTTGATGTTTTTATGTCATGCGGGATTCTATCGGAGGGTTCATCGAGGACTTCTCAAGATTGCACATCCCTTGTGCAGGATTTCTAGAGAAAGAGGTGAAGTTTGTATTTTATGATGCATGTTTGAAGGCATTTGTGCATGAAGGAGAGATTGACCATTGCTCCCTTCATAGTCGCACATAACTGGTCCTTACAATTTAAGGTAATGTGCGACACTAGAGGAGTGGCCCTAGGGGTACATTTTGGGCCAATGGTGTGAGAAGATATTTCATCCGATATATTATTCTAGCAAGGCACTTAACGCAACTCAGAAAAATTATACCGTGATTGAGAAAAAGTTGTTGGTTTTGGTATTTTCATTCAAGATGTTTCAAACTTATATTTGAACTAAAGTGATTATTCCTTATAGACCATACAACTCTTCGATACTTAATGGCAAGAAGGATGAAAAACCAGCAGTTGATTAGATGGGCACTTTTCTTTTGCAAGTTTAGAGTTTGAGGTTGAGACGGATGGGAATAGAAACTCGGGTGGCGGATCACTTTTCTAGACTAGAGGTAGATGCAGCATTGAGAGATGAGCTTGACATAGATGATACGTTACCTAATGATCAAGTTTTGGCTGCATCACGGGATCTCATTCCATGGTTTGCCAATTTTCTAATTATCTAGTGAGTGATGTGGTACCGTAGATTTGTCCTTTATGAGAGAAGGAAGTTAATGTCGAGATGTGCGGATGTTTTTAAAGGATGAGCCATACTTGTTTAATTATTTGTCTTGATGGGTGATGCGTAGGTGTGTGCTGAGCTGAGATGTTGACATATTGAGCATTTGTAATTCATCCCTTGTTGGAGAATCGGTGGTATCCATGGCTACTAGATAAAATTACGCAATGTGGATAATATTGGATGACTATTCATCGGGATACATGATTTTACAAGGCATGTGATGTATGCCAAAGGCAAGAAGGAATAGCACAAGGCATGAACTCACTCTCACCCCATTGATAAGATATTCGATATGTGGGGAATTGACTTCATGGGCTCATTTGTGAACTTTCAGAATGAAGATGAAACACACATACTTGTAGCGGTTGTTATGTATTGAAGTAGGTGAAGCTGATTAGCTTCCCAATAATGAAAGGCAATAAGTTCCACAATGTTGTAAGTGACATTAATTAACACCCCTAAAGTTCTTAAGACTAGGTTTGGGATTTTGAAAGTATGATCAGCAAAAAAGTTGAAAAATATCTCGAGAATGACTCATCGTAGGAGTCTGGTATGAAGTATGAGTCATGAGATTTGAGCCATGGTAAGCTTTTATTGACGGAGTCCTAGACCAATGAGTCAGGTCGCTTGTAGGTCTCTATGATGGGCTATTTTAGGAGTCATGACAAGCTTCTAGTATGTCAGTGCGGATGGGTACAACTCATGGTACGCCTCTCGTCATTGCAAATAAAGGGGGTAAGTGACAAGTGCAGGTAGTGAGGATGTAGAAGTTGGAAATTTGTCCAGTGACAGCGGATGAGTCCCAACGACCCATTAGTCTCCAGTACAACTCGTGAGCAAAGTGTGTATGATTATTGGGTCTCGGGTATTGGTATATGAGGGATAATTTTATGACCCATAGTAGGAAACTATGATTCGTGGTAAGCTTAGTAGAAAGAATCAAAGAATGAGGATTAAGGCGGTTTGGGAGTTGGAGGAAATCATGGGTCGTCGTTTCAAGGTACAACCCATGGTACGATTCGTGGTATCGCGGTGACCTTTTTCCTACAAAATCGATAAAGGTATTTTCTAAATCCTAAGCACCTAAATCTAAACTACGTCATTTTAATCCTTAAAGGAGTTCTTTAAGAGGGTTTAGCACATCTGGGATTATTAGTCTCCCACGCATGCATAGCTTTGAGTTTCTCTTTGAAAATCCAATCTAAGACTCTCTCAATTTTCCCAAAATTCTCTTGGGATTTCAAAATGGTTGAATCGGTCTACCCCAGGTATGTAGAACTATGAATACAGAGATTCCCTTTCACTCTTATGCCCAAATTTCTCTCCGAGTTCATGGAGTCAAATTCCCAATTCAAGAATGAATTTATAGGGGTTTAACTTGCATTTGCATGAAATTCTATATAATATGTCTATGGGTCAATTTTCCCCATGTCCCACGACATGTTTAGGTTATGGGTAGATTTTATACTGACTTGATTATAAATTCATAATTTCAAGTTATTAGAAATTATAGCTATTATCACGGGTTTTATGAAAAGTCAAGCTTATGATTCATGATTTCAATATGATGTGATATCTAGCATGAATGAATGTTTATAAATTTCCATGGTGAATCACGATTGATTTATGGGCCTATTTCATGTAGGCATGATTTTTTGATTTTGGGAAGCCATAGAAAGTTAAGTGTGTTTTTATGATTTAGCCAAGGCAAATAAGATCAATATCATATGTTTTAGAGTTAAGACTCGGTACAACTTATGATATGTTTTAGGTCAAGACTCCAATCTTCGATTTCAAACTATACATGTAATTATAATTTGAAACCGTTGAAACGATGGGAAGCACTATGCATTTTTTTTGGGAGTAGTGTCCCGGCCAGGCCGGAGCTTGGGTCCCGTGTCCACAATCTCAAAACTACGCACCAATTTAGGAATATGCTTTTTATTTGGGCCTCTCGAGAGGATTTTCTCCTGCCCCCAAGGGCCCTGACTTAGTATCCAATGTGGCAAGGTTTGAGACGGCTGCGCCGAGAGTGTGATGGTGTGAGGTATCACGTAGCTGTCGTGATGGTGTCGGTTATGGCGAGTGCCAGTTTGTTGTGATTTCGATTATTCATGTTCATGACTTATGATATTATATTTACAACAAATTTGACCCAATGATCAGTTTTAGGAGTTTTTACTTACGATTTCAACTATGACAAGTCCTTATGATTTCTATTTCAAAATCTTGAGTCTTATGTTCGGTTATGATATCCGACTTATGACTATGTATGTCTCAGATACATTTTTAACCATGTAGTCCTTACTCTCATAATCTAATGATTTGTATTTATATGCATGATTTCAGTTAAAAATTACTAAGAATATCTTACTTACCTTTCATACTTAGTACATTCCAAATCTTGACCGCATACTCTATGCTATATCATTTCATGATACGGAGTCAGTGATCGAGACTTAGTTGGTCGATTTGGAGCCATTCGTGGTTCTACATCCCGTGTTGCGATACGGGGTCTCGGCTCGGAATTCGTGACACCTGGAAAGCATTTGTGATGAGGGTTTGCACTTTTGCAGCGGTTTGTGTTGGACTCTACTTGAAAAATATAAGGTGAAGCATAGGGTGGCAGCACCTTATCATCCCCACAATCACAGTGGACAAGTTGAGGTCTCCCAGCAGAGATAAAGACCATCTAGCAAAGGCGTGAATGCTAATAGGATGGATTGGTCTAAACTAGATGATACCATGTGGGCTGTCGAACTGCCTTCAAGACCCCTATAGGTATACTCTCCCTATCGGCTTGTGTATGGGAAATCATGTAATCTTCATGTTGAACTTGAGCACAAAGCCACGTGGGTGCTCAAGAAGCTAAATTTGAATTGGGGTTATGCGGAGAACTTGAGTCTTGATTAGTTGAATGAGTTAGATGAATTTCATTTGAATCTTGAAAGTTCATCCATAGAAAAGGCGGATGAAGATATATCATGACAGGAAGATTGAGTAAAGGCTTAGCTGGGTGATGCAGTTCTTGTTGATTGAGCTTCGCGTGTTTCTTTGGCAAGTTGAAGTCTAAGTGGTTGGGGCCATTCAAGTAGTGCAATTATTTCCATATGGTGCAATAGAGGCTATAAAATCATGAAGAAAAATGGTTTTTGAGTAGCGGCAGGCGAGGTCAAAGCATATGCAGGAACAGAGAAGAAAGCAAGAAGGTAGACACTGGACCACAGGTAAAGTCTGAGTAACTGAGGACTCGCGTCGTACCACGACATTTAATCGGAGCTCTTCATAGGATGCAGCCTATAGGAGTGTCTTGAGGTGAGAAGTCTAAGTAATAATCAAGATAAGGTGACATGCATAACAGTAAATGGGCGCTTGTTGAAGCGGAAGCAACATTATGATTATGTCTTTCAAAATGGTAATATATGTAGTGATGAGTTAACGCTTTGAGTCAAATCATGGGATTGAGCTTTTTTCCAACTTTGAACTATGCTCATATGGTTTCCATGAAAATGACGGGTATGGCTCATAGTTTTGGTCATTACTTCCACTTAGAATGCACATTTCCAAAAGTGTGAAGCGGACGGAGTTGGTCGAGAATAGGTTTGTCTTTCCAAAGGGCCAGGTCATTGGATCACCCATCATGAAATTCCTGAATACTTTACAAATCAAGGATCAAACACAGTGTAACACCTCAAACTTCAAAATAGCTTTTTAAAAGGAAAATAAGCGAATGCCAGGTCTGGTGCTAAGGGTGGCGGAAGGAACCGATGGTGTTGTGGGTCAACGGTGTAGTGACGGTCGTCGGGGAAGCCGACGGACAATCACGAGATAACGTGAGTCTTGATAGTGTGGGTGACGACCGTCATCTGAGCGGCAGTCCGTCGCGTGTTCGTCGAGGGGAGAGCTTAGGTGTCGATCAGATGGCGTTGCATAGAAGAACCATCGTCTTGACGTGTCCCACGTCACCCCTATTTTTTATTTAACTGACCAATTGAGAATTTTCTAGATAATGGAGGCGACATGAATAACGGACCGTCGGGAGTGTGACGGCCATCCACGGTACCATCGGGACACCCCGGTCATTCGATTTTCTACTAGATTCTTGAGGCAATTTCATAATATTCCATGCTTTTAACTCCTCTACTATGTCTTTTGAGGTTCACAAGTGTGTTTTGAGGGTTTTTAGATTTCAAAACTTCCTTTCCATCCCTAATACTCCCAATACAGATCAAGGTACCCTTAGGTAATTCTAGTGTTCTTTATCAAGATCATCCCAAATCTTCAGGTTTTCGAAGTGGTAGTGAAATAGTTTACCTAGGTATGTGGGCTTATCAATGATGGGTCCTTTCACCCTAATTCCCCTTGTTGAATCAAATTAAGTATTCACCCTTTTCCCAAGCCCCATTTTTAAAATCCTAGAGTTTATGTTGGGTTATGAGAGTCCTTTCCATGATTCTCTTAAGGGTATAGTTGAATTGATAAGAACTTAGGATTTCTTTGATTGATGTTTATGATTCTACAGTTTTCTGAATTTATGGTCCCTTATGTTACATGTATGATTATGAGCTTTTAGGGATTAACACCTTTATGCAAGATTCTATGATCCTCTTATATTTTCAATTCTCTCAAGCCTAATTTGTATTTTGTGATTTTATGATGCATGATTTTTACACTTAAGAACTCTTTATGATTTCAATTATGAGTTATAAATAATGCCAATTAACAAGTTTATGTTTATGGCCAAATCAAAGACCTTACCTCAAGGCTAGCTCACGTATTACAAGAATGTTCACGTATATCATTATTTAACTAGTCCATGAACCATGTATGATTTCACGATATTTATTATGAGCCATGTGCATGTTTTTTTAGATTAGTGTCTAGCTTCCAAGTAGGCCCGGGGTTTAGGCAAACCCCGAGTCTCAAACTACGTGCCAATGTAGGTTGATATTGAGGATAACCCTATGAGGTCTCTTCGGTGATCACACCATGTTATCATTCTTTGCCACAGTAAGGCTTAGAATGGCTCTACCCGCGAGCGAAATAGTTGTTTGTATCATGTAAGCTCTATCATGATAGTGTCGATTATGATGAGTTCTCCATTATTCCTTATTATGATCAGATTATGAATAGTTTTGAAAACCTTGAGCCCAGAGATTCAATTGTGACTTATTACTTTATGTTTTTAGTGAAATGCCTACTCTCATGAACTTTTATGTATTTGAATTGTCGAGTCTAATTTACCTTCATACTCGATGTAAATTTCAATCTTGCCCACATACTCCATGTTGTATCGTTTGTGGCACGGGTCCAATCGATCGAGACTCAGCCCAGCAAATGGAGCTTGCTCGCACCTCGGGCCGCTTTAGTCTAGGTTTAGGTGAGTCCTCATCATGAGGATATTCTCTCAATTTATGTTTTCATGTTGTTCATTTTCGGACTTTAGCGAGCTGGTGGGGGTGTTGTCCCATCGGCTCACCATATTTTCTAGAGGTTTTGGAAAATATGTAGATGTTTCGGCTTTTATCGAGTGTTGACTCCATTTTATGTGTAATACCTTGAAAACCTAAGATCATACCAGGAGATGAAACGAAGAAAAGAAATTTACGACGAGGTCACGAGCGAGTCATCCATGACACGTTAGGAACACCAAGAATTCGTTAAATTGTTCGTGGGGAAAGGGTTTGGACTTGGTAGAAAGTTTGGGATTTGAGGTGACCACGGGTGTGACCACGAGTCATGGTAAACACCATGATTCATCAGTGATCGTCAGTCGGGGATGCTGGAGGATTGAAATTTGGGCGGTGTGGACGATGACTTGGTCACCACGAGGTCATTGGGCACACCGTGTGGGCACACCACGAGTGCGTGGTGTCACCGTGGAGACCCTCAGAAAGGGCGGATGAATACGTAAGTAGCCAAGAGGTTAACCATGAGTCGTGGTCAAAGCCATGAGTCACCAGCCCCTCGTCGGGACTGGCAATGTGTTTTTCCTACTTGAGGAATTTATTAGGGCTTTTTCAGTAATTTCTATGTTCTTAAGGCCTAAACTATGTTGTTTGAGCTCATAATAAAGTTTTAAGAGGGTTAAGTTCATTATAGGCATATTCTTCTCCGTATGCAACCTAGAGCCTTCCTTGAAGATCAGGATTTTGAGAGATTTCATCAAATTCTCTCTAATTTCCTTTGGGTTTTCAAGTAGGTGTGTGAATTCAATTTATAGTATGTGAGGATATGAATGAGAGCTCGTTTCATTCTCATTGCTAAAAAATCTTCTTAATTTCTTAGTTCAATTCTATATTTAAGTTTCATGATGCATGGGGAGTGTTCAATTCTTATGATTCTCTATGATCCTATCGGTAGGTAGAAATCTCTTTCATATATTAAATCATTTTTAATATTAAATCATTTTTATGATCTGTGGGAATATTTTATGACTATTATGAATATAAATTTATAGATTTGAATTTAAATCCAACTATGCATGTTTTACAAAAAGTCAAGTTATGATTTCATTAGTATCTTGATCTTAATTAACCCAATCACGATTTATGCATTATGATATGATTTCTCTCAAGTACTTATCAAGGATTTATGAAATATCAAGTATATACATGTTTTACAAGTATGAATGAACTTATGATTATGGTCGACTCACTGGCCTTATTATATGGCTAGTTCATGTATTTCAAGCAAGCTTATGATTATTATGATTTAAACTAGCCCATGAATCTCATGTATTTTTTTTCCTACTATAATATGAGCACTATATATGTTTTGGGGGTAGTATTTAACATGAGTAGATTTGGGGTCCAAGCATACCCCGAGTCTTAGAACTACGTGCCAACGTAGCCACGATGGGACCTCCCTTGAGATTGTCCCCTTTTGCCCGAATGGGCTATTCATTGTGATATAAAACCTCTTTTCATGGTTCTACCCTTGGAAATGTACAAACACCCTCCCAACTAGGGGTTTACAAGTGGAGCTCCATGTGTGCTCATGTAGGGTATGTCAGTTATAAGAATCTCCCGTTGTTCCTCATGGTTTATGCATGGTTATGTTTATGGTAATTTGGCTCAAGTCATGCTTAATGAAGATTTTCTCCTATTATTATGATTATTACTGATTTATGAATATTTTTAAAACCTTGAGCCATTATGTCACATTATGATATTTATGTTATGATCATGTTGTCCTACTCTAATGAAATCTTATGTATTTTAATTATCCAATTTTACTTACCTTGCATACTCATTATATTCCAAGTACTGACCGAATACTCTATGTTGTATCGTTTTATGATGCAAGTCCGAGGGATCAGTCTCAGCCGCATCATTAGCCCCTGCCTCCCTCTTTGACCTGTCCAGCCGGTGTTGGTGAGTCCTTATCCTTCAAGGAAATTCAATCATTTATGGTTTATTATGTTCCTTTCAGTTTCAGACTTTGTCAAGCTAGTTGGGGTGTTGTCCCATCAACTCATCAGTTATGTTAAAGGTTTTTTTAGACGTTATGTAGATATCAGCTTGTCGTTGTTGATTCAGTTCTAGCCTGATATAGATATATGTATGCAAACTTATACTATGTTCATTATGATGATCCTCCATTTTATCATGTTAATTTTAGATGTTATGTTCATGTCATGGATAGACTTGGAGCCTCACGGGGTTTCTTGTCCTGTGTCTCGATCCGGGTCTATGTTCGGGTCATGACAAACTTTGTATCAGAGCATTAGGTTTTGAAGTGTCTTAGGGTGTCTGAAAGCCATGTTAAATATAGTCTTTTTCATGGGTGTGAAGCGCGCCACACTTATGAAGAACAGGCTATGAGTCATTCAGGAAATGTCCCCTTCTTTCATAATTCTACCTCGTGCTATGAGTTTAACTTTCTCCATTCCTCTAACTCGTTCTATAAGCATATGCAGAAACATGTCTCCTCAGAGAAACAACAGGAGTCATCTAGCCCCACAAACACCAATGGATCCTATTCTTGAGAAAGTTACGGATGCAGAACTTGGGGTCGCTTTTCAAGTGTTGAGACGGGCCATGATAACTCAGTCTAACTTGTAGACTATCACATTAGCAAACCCTACTAGAGAGGCAACAACTACTAGGGTTCAAGACTTCACGAGGAGGAGTCCGTCTAAGTTTGGTCATTTGAGCATGAATGGAGAGTTCAAGGGAGGAGAAAGGGGGAACAAAAGGCCCAGGACCAAAAATTTGGATAGTTCCCAGCAAGGGTAAAGTAGTGGGAGTCGCTCTCAACCTCAGCAGAGGTCTTTAGCTCAGGATCGGGGAAATAATCCCCGGGTGAGAGAGATTACTTATCCAGTTTATGAGCTCTGTGGGAAGAACAACCTAAGAAAGTACTTGGTGGGTTCAGATGTTTGCTTCTATTATGGTCGGCCCGGTAATAAACACAGAGATTGTCTTACAGCCAAGCAAGATGGCTATAGAGGTCGTGCCCTGGACACCCCTTCAGCAGCCCCGTCCAGTTGGCCAGCTTGCCAAATGTGTGGTAGGAACCACTCAGGGAAATGTTTGATTGGCAGGGATGCTTGTTTTGGGTAGGGTTAGCCCAGACACAAACTCATGGATATTCCTTCATATAGATTGGGTGACGATGGAGCCCATGCCCCAGCTATAAGATCAGCAACTCGCCCATCTCAATAAGGAAGGTTACCTAGTGTGAGTGGTGGCCAACTCCCGATATAGTCACAGGTATGTCATGAGCCTTTCAGGTTGATCCTCACACATTGTTAGGCCTAGGAGCCACAGAGTAAAGTATAAAAAAACTCCTTTTTACATTGTAGTACGAGGCTTGTCTTGTTGGTGGTGTAAAATTATTATAAGTATGAAATATTCAATGACAGATTTTGAGGTGAATGGGAAGTACGGAGCTAGTGATATTAGTGGAATCTTAATAAAGGATCCAAGAGCCTTAGAATGATGGCCTTAAACTAAGAGGGAGATGGTAAGTGAAGGGCCAAGTCAAGTCTTATGTTTTCTAGCAAGGAAGTTCTAGAAATAGTATCGAGGGGTAGTCAACCCATTCTCATTTAGATGTTTCTCTTATGTTTCGCTCGTTGTTACGCTCAACTCATGCTTAAGTTCCAAACCTAAGGATGATAGGTAACCCCGTTAGTTAGTGATCCCAATATTACTCCACGACTCCATAAAATTCATCTTCATGTCATGACCCTCGTTATGTATGTGAACTCATGTCTCTCAGCATGCTCAGCTCTATGAACTCAGTCCTTAAGATTTGCCTTATCGGCTCATAAGATCGTGCTATATCAGGTAAATGCCCAGCTTAGATTTCTTGATGATTTGTGCTAATGATTTCCTTACTCTAAGCCCTATGAATGTTCCCCCATGAGGGAAATGATGGTTAAAATGGGTACGTTCAGGGAAACTCTCTATACCTTCCATAGGTGTCGGGCAGGTAGAAGTCCAGGAAGAGCAGTTGTTAGCCAAGCCGGGGAGTGTAATAACCCGCATGGACATTTTATGATTGTTGGTATGCATTCCTAGGCTGATCCTTTCTGAATCTTTATTTTCTTATTCATGACTTGTGGAGATAGATGACACCATTCCCGAGATGATCCAATGAAGATTGGGTGAGGTTTGAAGTTTGAGGGGTTTGACCAAAGTCAACATTTCAGGTTAATGAGCTCGAATTTGGATTCTGAAAGCTCTGTTGGTTTTGAAGGGTGATTTATGACTTAGTTGGGTAGTTTTCATGGATCTCAAGGTGATTCAGGAGTGACTTGAACCTTTGGTTGAATTTATGAGCTTTGAAGAAGCTAACTTTGACCATGGTCAACTTTCAATCCAAACGACCTTATATCGGTGATTAGATGATTCAAACAAGTCCAAAATATGTTTTATGATTGAACTATATATTTGGGTTATGAATAGGGGATTCCAAATGAGTTTCCGGTGGATTCGAACGTTTTGTGTGTTTAGCATGATTTTAAGCATAAAATGTGAAAACTCAAAGGTTTATTTTTTGAGACTTTCAAAATTCATAGCATGAATTATAGGAGTTCATCTTGTTGACTTGATGGATGGTGGTGTCATTGTTTAGAATGGTTCCGAATCTTCCTTGATGACCGGGGTCAGAGCTAGGCAAGACTAGGATCCTGTATTGGTAAAGTTGAAGGAAGCCGTTCAGGATTAGAAGGTAGAGGTCTTCTCCAAAGGGGGAGATGGTGTGCTTCGATACCAAGGTTATTTGTGTGTTCTAGGTGTGGATTTGAGAGATCAGATGTTGCACGAGGCTCATGGTCCCACATATTCTATACACCCAGGTGCCACCAACATGTACTGTGACCTACGAGAAGTCTATTGGTGGAATGACATGAAGAAAGGCATGGTGGAGTTGGTCGATAGGTTGACCAAAGCAGCTCATTTCCTACCGGTCAAAACTACTGATTCAACTTTGGATTATGCTAAGTTGTACATTCGGGAGTTAGTTCGATTGCATGGAGTGCCCTTGTCCATCATATCAGATAGAGGTACTCAGTTTACCTCCCAGTTTTGGATATCGTTTCAAAAGGGACTCGGTATTCTGGTCAAGCTTCGCACAACACTTCACCCGCAAATAGATGGTCAGGCTGAGCGGACCATTCAGACTCTTGAGGAAATGTTGAGAGCGTGTGTGATTGATTTCAAGGGTAGTTGGGATGGTCAATTTCCTCTCATAGAATTTACATATAACAACACCTATCATTACAGTATTCATATGGCTCCGATTGAGGCTCTCTATGAGCAGAGATGCAGATCGCCTATTAGTTGGTTCGAGGTTAGTGAAGCTACATTGATAGGTCTAGATTAAATCCACAAGGCTATGGAGAAAGTTTAGCTCATAAGGGACAGGTTGAAAACAGCTCAGACTCGCCAAAAGTCCTCTGCAGATGTAAGGAGGAGAGAACTTGAGTTTGGAGTCAATGATTGGGTGTTTCTGAAGGTGTCTCTCAGGAAGGGAGTGATGAGATCAGAAAGAAAGGGAAACTGAGTCCCCGTTATGTTGGCACGTACCCAAATCGTGAGACGTGTTGGCAAGGTGGCCTATGAGTTAGAGTTACCCTCAGAGCTAGCTTCAGTTCATCCAGTCTTCCATGTATTGCTCTTAAAGAAGTGTTTGGCTGACCCAGCTCTAGTTTTTCCGGTGAAGAATAGGCATGAAGGATAGCTTTAGTTATGAGGAGGTTCCGATGGAAATACTAGATCGTCAGGTTTGAAAGCTAAGAAACAAGGAGGTAACTTTAGTAAAGGTTTTGTGGAGGAATCAGCATGTTGAGGGAGCTACATGGGAAGTTGAAGCAGATATGATGACTAAATATCCACATCTATTCCCTTCTGGCTCAGTTCTAGTTAAGGTATCAGTTTTTTCCCTAATACTCCATTTAGTTCCATTTTCAGTTCATGTGCCCCAGTCTCTTCCATGTCGGTGAATGTAGGCATGGTTCATGAATTCGGTTCAGTCATGTAGTTTAGCTCAAGGTCAGTCACTCCATGAGTTTTCAGTTTATGTGATAGTATTTGAGTATGATGGCTGCATTTCTTTGCTTTTCTGTATGTTTTCCCACATTCGAGGATGAATGTTCCCAAGGGGGAGATATTGTAATGCCTCAAAATCCTAAGATCAAACTCGAAAGTTGAATGAAGAAAGCAGAAATTTCTATACTAGGTCACAGGACGAGGCATCCCATGACCCGTCAGGAACACCACAAGTCGTTAAGTCACTTGTGGTGAAAGGTTTGTACTTGGTTGAAAATTTGGGATTTGAGGTGAGCACAGGTGTGACCACGAGTCGTGGTCAACTCCACGAGTCGTCTGGTGATCTGTGGTCAAGGGGTGCTTCGAAGATTGGAAATTTAGGCAGTATGGACGACAACATAGTCACCACGAGTCATAGGGCACACCACGAGTCATGGTGACCCTCAAAAGGAAGATGACCAGTGTAAGTAACGAGAGATTGATCACGAGTCGTGGTCATAGCCATGAGTCATCCAGTCCCTTGTTGGGACTGGCAATGTGTTTTTCCCTGCGAATTTATTAAAGGCTTTTCCATAATTCCAATGTTCCTAAGGCCTAAACTACGTTTTAAGCTCAGAATAGAGTGTTTTAGGAGGGGTAAGTTCATTATAGGCTTATTCTTCTCCATGAATGCAACCTAGAGCCTTCTTTGAAGATCAAGTTTGAGAGATTTCATCAAATTCTCTCCAATTTCCTTTGGGTTTTCAAGTAGGTGTGTGAATTCGATTTACCCAGGTATGTGAGGCTATGAATGAGAGTTCCTTTCACTCTCATGCTATCACGAGCCAAACATAGTCCTGGATCGAGACATGGTACAAGGTGCCCCGTGAGACTCCAAGTCAACCCATGGCATGAACATACATCTAACTCAATCAATAAAAATGGAAGATTTATCATACTAAACATAGCGGAAGTCTAAACATAACATAACATCAGAACTAGAATTTACATCATATATGACAAGCTGATTACTACACCAAGTCTGAAATCCTGTAACACATCTGATGGGTTGATGGGACAACACCCCCAACTAACTCGAAATGTCTGAAACTGAAAGAAAACATAACGACTACGGATACAAAATTTCCTCGGAGGATGAGGATTCATCAATTCTAGGAGGGCAAACCTAAGTAAGAAAGAAGGGGCTAAGGATGCTGCTGAGAAAGACCCTCGGACCTGTATCATGAGACGATGCAGCATAGAGTATGCGGTTAGTACGTGGAATGTACCGAGTATGAAAGGTGTAAAACTTGCAGTGAAAATACATAAAAGTTCATAAGAGTGGGACAACATGATCATACGTAAATATCATAATGTAAACATACGGCTCAAAATTTTAAAAACACTCATAAATCATTCATAATCATAATCATAAGTGAAATGCTTTATTATACATGACTTGAGCCAAAGTTGTAATGCTCCAAAAAACCTAAGGTAAGACCCGAGAGTTGAAATGAAGAAAATAGAATTTTCTACACCAGGTCACAGAATGAGTCATCTTGTGACTCGTGGGGTAGGCCACGAGTCGTGGAGTGACTCATGGGGTAGGCCACGAGTCGTGGAGTGACTCGTGGGGAAGGGTCCGG
>JACEIK010003527.1:105674-116340 GCA_018107945.1 Datura stramonium | reverse complement strand
AGGTCTCCTGATGACTCGTAAAGTCAGTCGTTGACAGGTTGGGGAATCTATAGAAAATTTCTAGTTCACATTATGATTGGGCACCACGAGTCATCCCTGACCTCACAACTCGTGGAGTGCCTCGTGGGGACTGGCAGAGTCATTTTTCCTACGTATTTCCTATGGAGTTTTACGTAATTTCCTATACTCTTAGACTCTAAACTACGTCATTTTGAGTTTTAATCAGGGGTTTTAGAAGGGTAACCAATGAGGTGTCGTGATTTTACAGCACTTTCGGCCCTTAAAACCAAGAAACTATGCACATTCTGGTTATGTTTATGTAGGTATGATGTGTTTTGTGTTGAATATTGCAATAAAATAGGTTCAAAAGTGAAATGGGTGAAGTAAGGCTTAAAAAAACTGAAAGGGAGGCTGCTAGTCCTATCACGAGTCATCATCACTGTGCACGACTCGTTACCAAGGTGGTGGGATAGGTTAAACTTTTGATGCTAAAAGAACAGTGGACTTCACAAATTGAAGGCATGACTGTTACATTTGGTAATGAGTTATGAAGCCAGTCGTGAAGACTGGGAGAAGGATGCCTGAAGAAATAACCAGTGAAGTTAACGAACGACATCACGAGTCGTTGGATCAATGAACGACTCATTGGCAGATAACTGGAAGGAATCTTAGGGTGCACTACATAATTGGAGAAGCTAGACCACAAGAGGCCTAACGACTCATGCCCAGACACAACGAGTCGTTAGGTGACCCATTGCCAAGACTGGCCTAATGCTGAGGATGATTGTGCTTTACTGATCACGACTCCTTTGAGGTCCTAATGAGTCGTTACTTAGCCCGTGACCACTGACGACCTGAATTTCGATTTTAATTAGGAAAAGGTTTTTTTGGAACTATAAATACCTTATTTAGGTTTATTTTCGAGACACAGTTTATTATTCTAGTTTTCACGTATATTTTGGTGTTGTGTACTATTATTCTTGGTTCAAGGAAAAAGTTTACAATTTTGTTCTTGAATTTGAGGATCAAAAACAACATTGGAATTTGTTCATCAATTTTGGAGTTATATTCAATTCACTTGGTTTTCTTCTACGAATTTCTGTAAGTTGCAATTATGCTCTTTATTGTATGATTGTGATCATACAAAAATGAGTAGCTAAACTTATAACTAGAGTTGTGGGAACCATGATGAATTAACATTCATAGGTAAAAATACTTACTGATTCTTGAATGGAGTTTATGCATGTATTGTTTCTCTCTTCATTTTAATTGATTCTAAATGGTTTCAAATGTTAGATATTGTATTATTCTTATTAATCGAACCAAAGGGATAATGAATGGGAAAAAGAGTTTAACAATGGAGATTTGAGGCTATCAACCCTCATGTAATAGCTAGACCTTGTCCGGGAATAGCTAATCTGATATTGAGGGTAAGAGTTAGTTAAGCATACACCCATATACGGACCAAGTTGCATGGTGATAATCATTTAGATAAGGGACCAACCATTTAGGTGAATTTAACTTACCAATATTGCATGCTATACACCGGAATAGATCACTAGTGTAAAACCTTGTGGGTATGAAGTCATGGGGAACACAATCCAAGCCACCTTGTTAATTGAATACAACCAAAATTGACGTAATCATCTTTTAGTTTCTACTTTTTTTCATTATTTTATTTTTCAAAACTTCCCCCATAGGAAATAAGTAAGCTGATAGTTATAGCTATTCACATTAACTTAATTTCTTTCCGTATTTCCTGTAGGATCGACCTCAACCTCTCAGTTGGGTTCTATATTTTACATTGACCGCTTTATATCTCAATTGCGAGGTGTAATTTGGGCGACATCAAATTTTAGCGCCATTGCCGGGAAATATGGCTAAGGATTTTATTAATTGTGTTTGATTTACTATTGGTTCTTATTTCCTTTTTATTTTTCTTTTGTTGTTTTTTTTTAACAGGTCTTAGGTTCGTGCATGCCCAACACTAGGAGCCAAGGAGAATCCCTAGTTCAAATGGATCACGAACTTGAGAAGACACTAACGAATCTAAGAAGAATGGCCAACATACAAGAACAGGAGACAGTGGACCAAGCCAAGCGATAATGTGGGCTGAGAAGCAAGCTTGAGCTAGAGATCGTGAGTTAGCTAGGGTTGCTAAAGAGAAACATCTAGCTACAGAAGCAAAGCGAGCTATAAGGAACAGAGGTCCAGAATAGCAGAGACAACGGTATTTTGATGAGGATGATGATGCTGATATAGACGAAGCTAGTGCCACTAGAGCTATTGTCCCTCCCCCTTTGGCTGCTGGGGAAAAGTTTGATATTACCAGTGCTATGATCAAACTACTCAACATGAAGGGAATATTTGCGAGTCATGCAACTGATGATCCCTATACTCACTTGACAAATTTCATGGGTATCTGCATCGCATACAAACAATCGGGAGTGAGACAGGATGCAATCAGACTGAGGTTATTTCCCTTTTCATTAGGGAGTGAGGCAACAATGTGGTTGGCGGAGCTGCCAAATGATTCTATCACTACTTGGGGGGGAGCTTAAGAGAGATTTTCTTGAAATATTCTTCCCACCTTCCAAAGCATTGCAGCTGAAAAATAAGATATATAACTTTAGGAAATTTAATTTAGAGGCATTTCAGGAGACATGGATACATTTCAACAAGAAGCTTAAAAGGGTGTCGAATCACTGGATTCCAGATGATACGTTTTTGGAGATCTTCTATAGATCTCTGAATGCTAACACCAAGGCGGAAGCTGATATCATCTCTGGCGGAACCTTTAAGAGTCACACCTATGCGTAAGCTGCTGAGTTACTTGATAGAATCACCAAAACCAACCGCACTTGGCACACAAGAGAGTTGGAGATTCCGGCTGGTTCTGATGCGGTAGGTATATTTGCAGAACAGAGAATAAAGAATGAAGAAAGAGATCAAGATATTGCTTAGATAAAGACCACTATTGGGTTTCTTACTAAGAATCTTTTGGGAGCCGGGGATGAGAAAGTTAATGTTGTGGGTTCTCAGGGCAAGGCCTCGAGAAATGATAGAGGTGAATCTGAATCTAAGGAGGAAGCTAACTACCTGAATGATCAAATGGCGAGTTTCCGGACCAACACCCAAAGGTATAACCAAGACTATTGGTGTCAAGGTCAAGCGAACCAAGGTCGGAACTATTATAAGGATAACAATTACAATCGAGGCCAGTATAGAGACAATGGAGACTGGAAGAAGCACGAGGAGTACAAGAATGACAGAAGTGGTATGTATGTTCCTCCAAGCAACCATGAGCCAGAATCTAGTGATTCAAGGGTTGAAGACATGTTGCCCAATGTACTTAAGCAGATGGAGACAACGAATAGCCATTTTAAGGAGCTTCGCGCTGATATTTCTAGTATGAATCAAAAAGTGGAATCACATGTCATTGCCATCAAGAAGATTGAGTAGCAACTAATTCAGATGTCTGTTGCAATGATTCAGAGGCAGAAAGG
The DNA here is from genome assembly GCA_018107945.1 of Datura stramonium. NCBI lineage: Eukaryota > Viridiplantae > Streptophyta > Magnoliopsida > Solanales > Solanaceae > Datura > Datura stramonium. The sequence goes on along the minus strand of JACEIK010003527.1, from coordinate 112,834 downwards.
CACCCTTCCTAATAAAACTGGAAAATCTGAAAAATGATAGTCACTACACGGTAGTCACTACTAGGAGTGGGAAGGCTACAGTTGATCCTCCTAGGCCAGTTGTTATTGATGAAACAAAAGAGTCATATCAATTAATGATGAAAGGATAGTGGATTCTGAGGATCTAACTTTGGTTGGAGTTTCAGTGGTAAAGACTGCTCCTAGTCATGCAAAGGAGCATGGATCTAGCAATGAGAAGGAGAAGCAGACTCAACAAAAGTTCACACTGATCCCTAGACCTCCTCCTCCTTTTCCACAGTAGTTGAAGAAAAAGGTCGAAGATGGGAAGTATCACAAGTTCATTTCCATGTTGAAGCAATTGTTCATGAACATCCCATTAGTTTAGGCACTTGAGCAGATGCCTGGCTATGGCAAATTCATGAAGGACCTTGTCGCTAGAAAGAGGACTGTGAATTTCAAACCTGCCGATAATTTTCACCATTGCAGTGCAATAACATCTCATTTTCTTGTTTAGAAAAAGGAGGAACCTGGGGAATTCACCATATCGTGCACTATCAGAGCCTTTAATTTTTCTAAGGCATTATGTGATCTTGGTGCTAGTATTAATTTGATGCCATTAGCAGTTTTCAGACAATTAGGCTTGGGAGCCCCCAAACCGACTACAATGCTGCTTTTGATGACAGATCGTATGGCAAAGAATATGATGGGAATTCTATAAGATGTTCTAGTGAAGGTGGAGTCCTTCATATTTCAGGTCGATTTTGTCATCCTGGACTGTGAAGTTGATTTTGAGGTCCCCATTATCTTGGGGCGGCCATTCCTTGCAACTAGACGTGCTCATGTAGATATGGAGAATCGACAACTTAAATTCCAGTTGAAAAAATGACATTTAATGTTGTAGATCCATGAAGCAACCAAATGATACCAGGGTGGTCTCCGTAAAATATGTAGTGGAACCTGCGTTCCCAGTTCTGACTATGGAGGAGTTATTGATTCTTGATGACTTAGCAGCAATTTTGATGGATATTGGTGTTCAGGAGATCCATGGGGTGAGGAGATTGTTAATGCACTTGTTGGCATGGGGTCATACACTTATGCTCCAAAGAAGATTGATCTAGACTTGAAGAACCGAGTGACCCCACCAGCCAAGCCATCTATTGAGGAGCCTCCGGTATTGGAGCTCAAAGCACTCCCCTCTCATTTGCAGTATGTATTTTTGGGAGCCAGTAAGACTTTACTGGTCATTTTTGCAGCTAACTTGGAGGAATGGCTAGTGGATGCTTTGGTATCGATTTTGAAGAGATATAAAAAACCTATCGGGTGGACCATTGCAGATATTATCGGAATACCAACCGAAATTTGCACTCACAGGATCCAGCTAGAGTCAGATTATATTCTGAGTATTGAGCATCAGCGTAGGTTGAATCCACCTATGTAAGAGGTGGTCAAGAAGGAAATCATCAAGTGTTTGGATGCAGGTGTGGCTTATCCTATTGTAGACAGCAAATGGGTGAGCCCAGTCCAATGTGTACCGAAAAAGGGAGGAATCACGATGGTCCCAAATGCTAACAATGAGCTTATTCCTCTAAGACCAGTCACCGGTTGGAGAGTATGCATGGATTACAGGAAGCTGAATGTTGGACGCAAAAATATCACTTTTCGATGCCATTCATGGACCAGATGTTAGACAGACTTGCAGGCAGAGGATGGTACTGTTTCCTTGAAAGTTATTCGGGTTACAAACAAATTTCTATATCCCTCTAACACCAAGAGAAGACTACATTCACCTTCCCTTATGGTACATTTTATTTTAAGAGGATGTCATTCGCGTTATGTAATGCACCCGCCACTTTCCAACATTGCATGATGTCCATATTTTTTGACAGAGTGGAAGAAATCATTGAAGTCTTTATTGATGATTTTTCGGTGGTGGGTGATTCATTTGAAGATTGTTTGGCTCATCTAAGCAAGGTGTTTCAGAGATGTGAAGAGACCAACATGGTGCTTAACTGGGAAAAGTGCCATTTCATGGTCAAGGAAGGTATAGTGCTCGGCCACAGGATTTCTGGTAAGGGTATTGAGTTTGATAGAGCTAAGATTGATGTTATTGCCAGTTTGCCACCCCTAATTTCTTTCAAAGGTGTTCAAAGTTTTCTAGGTCATGCAGGGTTTTATAGAAAATTCATCAAGGACATCTCAAAGATTGCACATCAGTTGTGTAAACTTCTTGGGAAAGAGGTGAAGTTTGTTTTTGATGAGGAATGTCTGAAGGCTTTCGAATGCCTTAAAGAAAGATTGATTACTTCCCCCATTATAGTGGCACCTGACAAGTCTTTGCCTTTTCAAGTTATATGTGATGCTAGCGGTGTGGCCCTAGGAGCTGTGTTGGGTCAAAGGCGTGAAAATATTTTCCATCCGATTTATTATGCTAGCAAGGCTCTAAATGCAGCTCAGAAAAATTATATCGTGATAGAACATGAGTTGTATGTTGTAGTTCTTGCATTTGAGAAGTTTCGCGCATACTTTCTTGGAACTAAGGTGATAGTACACACAAACCATGCAGCTCTGAGATATCTTATGGCAAGGAAGGATGCCAAGACACGATTGATTCAATGGGTTCTGCTGCTACAAGAGTTTGAGTTTGAAGTAAAAGACCGGAAAGGGACTGAAAATCAGGTGGCGGATCACTTATCAAATTAGAACCAGATGCAGCACTTCGAGATGAACATGACATAGATGATGCATTCCTAGACGAGCAGGTTCTAGTGGCCTCAAAAGATCTCATCCCATGGTTTGCAGACTTTGCTAATAATCTAGTGAGAGATGTTGTACCGGAGCACTTGTCTTTTCACCAGAGGAAGAAGTTTATTTCTGACGTGCAGAAATTTTTCTGGGATGAGCCCTACTTATTTCGCATATGTGCTGATGGGGTGATTTGAAGATGTGTACCTGAGATAGAGATGCTATGTATATTGGAGGCCTTCAACTCTTCCCTTGTTGGAGGCCACCATAGCGGGATTCGCATAGCCCACAAAATTCTGCAAAGTGGGTATTATTGGCCAACCATTCACCAGGATGTGCACGATTTCTCAAAGACATGTGATGCATGTCAAAGGCAAGGAGGCATATCATAGAGGCAGGAGCTTCCTCTTACTCCCATCCTGGTCATTGAGCTATTTGATGTATGGAGCATTGATTTCATAGGCCCATTTGTAAGCTCAAACGGGATGAAGTACATACTTGTTGCTGTTGAATACGTTTCAAAATGGGTGGAAGCAGTTGCACTTCCAAATAATGAAGGCAAGAGTGTCACAACATTCTTGAAGCGGAATATATTTGCTAGATTCGGGACTCCCAAAGCCATCATTAGTGATTGGAGGTTTGCACTTCTGTAACCGATTATTTCGCTCTTTCTTGGAGAAATATGGGGTAAAACACAGGGTGGTAACACCCTATCATCCGCAGTCTAGTGAGCAGGTTGAAGTCACAAACTGGGAGATAAAGACTATCTTGGCAAAGACTGTGAATGCAAACCGAACAGATTGGGCAAGAAAGCTAGATGATGCTTTATGGGCTTATCGGACCGCATTCAAGACTCCTATAGGTATGTCTCTGTATCAGCTTGTGTATGGAAAAGCATGTCATCTTCCGGTTGAACTTGAGCACAAAGCTATGTGGGCACTCAAGAAGCTGAATTTGGACTGGAACGAAGCTGCAAACTTGGGGCTTGATCAGTTAGATAATCTTGATGAATTTCGTTTGAAAGCCTATAAGAGTTCTGAAATTTGAAAATTAAGGATTAAAATTCAGCATGACCGAAAGATTGAGAAAAGAGAATTCAGTCCGGGTGATATAGTGCTATTATTCAATTCTAGACTTCGTTCGTTTTCTGGTAAGTTGAAGTCTAAATGGCTGGGACCTTTTTGAGTGGTCCAAGAATTCTCCCATGGGAAAATTGAACTAGAAAACCATGATGGAAAGTGGTTTAAAGTGAATGGTCAGCGGGTAAAAGCTTATTTACGGAAAAGTAAAGAACTCAAACTGGTAGACCTTTGGACCCTGAGTGAAGTCTGAGTAACTTGGGGGAATAGCGTCGTGCCACGATGTTAAATTAGGCACTGCTTGGGAGGCAACCCATGGAGGTGTTTTGGTGAAGTCTGAGTAGTCAAAACACCCACACCATATCGTGACGTTAAATCAAGCGCTTCTTGGGAGGCAACCCAAGTTGTAAATGTAAGAAAAATATAGAGCTTACGTGTGTTGATGTGTAGGTGATTAAGATGGGAAATTTGAAGTTAAAACTAAAAATATGAAATTGAGTTGCTGGTGCCAAAAAGCACAAAATGAGTTATCACCATACGAAACGACTCATTAACAGAATCTTTATCATTGTTGTATCAAACATTATAGACAACGGTTGACCAAACGAGTCGTCTCCACAAGAAACGAATCGTTAGGTCTTCCGTCAAGTCTACTGGATCAAAATTTTGAAATCAAAATTGAGAAAGGTGACAACGACCGAATTAAGGTTTCCTGGGGCAACCAAATGATTCGTTAAGTGACCCGTCATGAAGTTACAATAGTTCAAGGACCACGACTTAGGTCACGACTCATCGGGTGACAGCATAAGTTGTTTCTTGACTCGTTAGGTCCTAGGTAAGTTTTTAAGCTCAAGTCAATGTACGAAGGGCCAAACGAGTCATCTCACCATGTAACAACTCGTGTAGTGGGTCGTTATTTGATTTTAAGTAGCATCAACCCGATTCGACCCACACTCAAATAGGGCTCATAGTTAAGTTTAAACGGACAAAACATCAAATTTCCCATTTAAACCCCTCACCCATTAAAACCCTTCACCACTCCAACTTAAAAATTCCCTCTTCTTCTCATCACAATCGCTCAATCACTGAGAATCGTTCGAACAAGCATTCACAACTCACTGCACTCAGCACACCACATGAAATTTATTGCACTCCTACATCACACGAAATTCAATGCACTCACTGTGTAAGTTTTTTCTATGCTTCGAATAGATTAATTCTTGACTTATGTTATGTTGAATCTCCAGATACCAGGATATGGTTTATATTGATTGATGGTTTCCTCATATTGATAGTAAGCCCTAGGTAGATTAAACGCTGAAATCATGATTGAACTTAAATGTGTTTGATTTGAGAAATTGATTTTCTATGACTATGGGATTGAAAATAGCAAGTAAAATGCAAGATAAGGGTGTATTGCCTGAAACTTTTGAGCACGAGCCATGTAACGAGTCATGGTATCATCTCACGACTCGTCTCAAACATAACGAGTCGTCGCCTCGGGTAACGACTCGTTGTGACCAGTCGTTATGTACACTAGCCCAACATGAAAAAACCAAATCCTGAGACAACGAATGACCTCACAAGTCGTTGCTAGTGGAAATGACTCGTTAAGCCACTCGTTATGTCCATGAGACTCAGTTTAAAAGTGATTATGTTTCATGTCATCTGGTATACTAACAACTCTTCCACAAGTACAATGGCTCCGATGGGTACACCGAAGAAAGGTCCGGCAAAGAAACAAGTGCCAGAGAGGAGTCAACCATCATAACGCAGACTTGGGGATGATTTGTCCTCCTCTAAAGAGTCAAGTGGCTCGGAGGAGGAATATGAAGTGTCAGAAGAGCAACTGGTGCGGAGATCAACCAGGGCTAAGGCTCCACGAACTATAAATCCGACAGCCCTAGTTGATGCTCCTACTCCACTGGGCCAAGCCATACTGATGAAAATTCTAGGGCTACAACCGCAATTTCTCCTAAGGGCACCACAGCTGGGCAAAATACAAAGGTAGCTGATGTGTCACATGCTCAGCAAGGGAACTCAGATGATGAACTGACTGAGACCTCAAACACATCCAATGATAAACCAAGGAACATGAGGAGATGGTGTGTTCATGGTATGAGGGCTATCTGTAATAAAGACATTGCTCCAAACGATAAAGCATATCCCAAGAGGAGCATCTACTAGGAGCCCAGGCTAGTCACCATGGGGCTTAAGGACCTTCCAGAGCTACAGGCTTTGTTCGACAAGTACAGGTTCGGGTGGTTGACCGAGCCATCAGGAAGCTATAGCCCCTGTCTATTCAAATAATTCTATGTAGCCTACGCAACCACACTACAAAGTCTATCATTAGGTGGTCAGGATTGGAAGAAAAGGCCTACTTTGACTGAAATGTTGGTTCGGGAGACACTTGTAGATATATTTGAGAGGACCATCTCCAGGCTATTGTATAGGCTAGATTATCATTACCCGATGAACACAACCGAGTTGGATCAGAGACTATTCGAGCTAAAGAAAGTCAAGATGAAGAAGCTGAATAGTGAGGAGTGAATCAGGCAGTACACTTGGCTGTCTTGGTTCATTACCATAAGTGGTCCATTGGTTGAATGGTTGCATGGTACCGAGTTTCAGATCAAGAAGGCCACACTAAACATTCACGCTAAATTTTGGTGGTCACTAGTGAGGCATAGGATGGTACGAACTAGCAATGATAATATTCTCTCACCTAACAGAGCGAAATTGATAGCCAGCATTATGGAGGGATATGCCATCAATTTCCCGCGGTACATTTCTGAGGAGATTCGAGAGCGGGCAATAAATGACTGTACTATAATTCTCTTCCCATGTCTTATTAATAGACTCTATCAGGAGTCAAAGGTGTCGGAGTTTCCATCAGTTGACCAAAGGATAGTGGTACCGAAGATTACAGATATTGGGTTGATCATAGATGAGATAAACAAAGTATCGAGGGCAAGGAGTCAGTCCGCTATATCCGTTAGAGCGACCATATTAGCAGAGGAATTTGGTAGTGGTATGCAGATCGATTATGCATAGTTTACTAGTTTGGTGGCTGATCTTACTGAGGGTAGAGAGTCGGTTAGCCAGCCTGAGGCTACAGATGCAGCTGACACCTCCGCACCCGCTGATGTTCCCGAGTCATCATCAACGGCAGTAGCACCTAGACCACCTGTTGCTCCTCCATGAACCTCTAGAGCCAACCTAGTTTCTATTTCTCAGGAATTTTCGGTTGACATGGATAGGAGACTAGATAAGGCCAAAAAGCAGCAAGAACAAATGGCACTATAGTTAGGTTGACTAAGGCCGATTCTCACCTATAAG
>JACEIK010003527.1:69944-87736 GCA_018107945.1 Datura stramonium | reverse complement strand
ATTGATTTGGATTTCCATGTATTTAAGTCTAATTGTGCATGCCCCATGATGAATCTATTTATGATGTACTCTCCCATTGATGATATAAGCCAGCACAATATGAATTATTATTTAAATTCTGAACTTATTATGTTACCCAATATGATTTTTGTGAAATTCAAGCTATATGCATGATCTCCAAGTATATATGAACCTCATTAATCATGAATTATGTTTTGGCCGACTCACGGATCTTGTTTCATGGCTAGTTCATGTATGTACAAGTATATTTATGATTATCATGATTTAACTAGCCTATGAACTCATGTATGTTATACTATGAGCACTATATATGTTTTGGGAGTAGTATCGAACACCAAGTAGGTTCGGGGCCTAGGTTCTGCCCCGGACCTCATAAACAACGTGCCACCGTAGGTATGTTGGGACCTCCTATGGGACTGTCCCCGACCCAAATGGCCCTTTTCATGGTGAAATCACACTCTCATGGTTTGAGCCTGGGCAAGGTACGCACACCCTCCCGACTAGGGTTACAAGTCAGGCTTTATGTGTGTTCATATGGGGTATGTCAGTTAAGAGAATCTCCCACTGTTCCTCATGATTTATGCATGTTTAATATTACGTATATGGGCTCAAGTCATGTTAAACAATTCTTTTCTCTTACGATTATATTTACAATTTCATTACGAATGTTTTGAAAACCTTGAGCCTTATGTTATGGTACGATATTTATGATATGAGCATAATGTCCCACTCTTATGATCATTTATGAGATTTTTATATTTTAAATGTCCGTTTTACTTACCTTGCATACTCAGTATATTCCAAATACTGATCACATACTTCCTATGCTGTATCATTTCATGATACAGGACCGGCTCTCAGGCTCACCCTCTTCAATAGTGCTTTTGAGATAGTTCTCAGCTTATTTGGTGAGTCCTCATGTTATGAGGGCCATATGTTCATACTCTATTCTTTTCCTTCAATTTCTTTTTTGTTGGGCTAGTTGGAGAGTTATCCCATCAACTCGTCTTTCATGATTAGAGGTTTTTCAGACTACAAGTTGTATTCAGCCGTCATGTATGGATCATGTATTGTCTTTTATTCATTGTTATGGCATGTTTACGTTTTCTTATGTTAAGTCTTCCGCTTATGTGATTCCATTAGATATACGCTCATGCCATGGGTTGACTTTGGGTCTCTCGGGGCTCCTTGTCCCATTTCCATGATCCAAGTGTATGTTTGGATCGTGAAAAACTTGGTATCAGAAGCATAGGTTTGAAGTGTCTTAGGGAGTCTGAAAGCTGTGTTAAGTAGAGTCTTTTTCATGGGTGTGAAGTGTGCCACACTTATGACGAAGAGGCTACTAGATGTTTAAGAAAAGTTCCCTCCTTTCATGATCTATGTCGTGCGATAAAAAATCCTCTACCCTTCTAATTTGTGCTATTCATGTTTGCAGCTTTATACCTCCACGCTGAGTGAACCCCAGAATAAATGGTAACGGTAATGATCATGAGGATGAAAATGGTGAGGAGCATCAGCCAGCCCCACCCATTCACGAGGAGCACGCACCAGAGTCGGCTACCCACGTTGAGTTTAGGGCAGCGATTCAGATGTTGGCACAGGCCATGACTGCCCAGGTTCAGAATCATACAATGTCGCATTAACCTCATAATGGGAATGCGGCGGTATCTAGGGTGAGGGATTTCTTGAGAATGAACCCTCCTGAGTTCACGGGGTCGAAGGTGGACGAGGACCCCCACGATTTCATTGAGGAGGTTCTGAAGATCACCCAGTTTATGGGGGTGAACAATGGAGAGTGTGTTGACTTGACCTCCTACTAGCTAAAGGGGGTAGCTCACATATGTTTTAAGCAATGGAGAGATGTCAGGCAATGGGTGCAGGCCTGATAGGGTGGGAGGAGTTTCACACGACATTTATGGATAGGATCGTCCCTCGGGAGATGAGGGAGCTCAAGGTGGCCGAGTTTGTTAATTTGAAGGAAGGTAATCTGCGTGTAGGATTATGCATTGGATTTCATCTGATTATCCAAGTATGCTCCAGAGTTGGTGGCGGATCAAAGGGCTCGAGTGAGCCATTTTGTGCATTGGGTGTCAGATTACTTGGACAAGGATTGCAGGATCAACATTCTTCATTTGGATATTGACATCCCCCATATTGTATTGCATGTACAATAGATGGAGTCCATCTACCCAAGTCAGAGGGAGTCCAAGAGGGTCAGGACCGACAGCTATGGGGTTTCTCAAGTCAGGTCGGGGGGTGGATATCACCAGCAGTCCAAACACAGGTCTATCGCTCCAGCTCTATCATTGGCCAACTAGCCATCTATGTTTAGAGGAGATAAGAGGAGCAGGGATTCAGGCTCGAGGGATCAGGGTAGCATGCAGATGGAGCGCACTTTTCCAACTTGTGCCAAGTGTGGAAAGAATCATTTGGGGAGGTGCTTAGTTTGATCTGTTGCATGTTTCGGGTGTGGCAAACCCGGGCACCGATTTAGGGACTGCCCCTCAGCTAGGTTAGGGGTTGGTGGGGCTCGTGTGATAGCATCTAGTTCTGCCACTCCAGCAGCATGTCCCCCTCCGCAGGGTGCTTCTACTAGTTCAGCAGGAGGTCAGCGCCAGAACAGGTTTTATGCTCTAGTACCCTGCCAAGAGTAGGAGGCTTCGCCAGATATGGTAACCGTTATGTTCCAAGTCTTCCATATTAATGCTTATGCCTTGTTAGATCCAGGACACACTTTGTCTTTTGTGACTCCCTATATTTTTTGTAGTTTTGGGGTTATCCCTGAAATTCTATCAGAACCGTTCTCAGTGTCTACTCCAATCGGTGATTCAGTGGTGGCTAGTCGGGTGTATAGAGGTTTCCCCATTACAGTATTGCTTAAGGTCACCACCGCAAACTTAGTAGAGTTAAATATAACTAACTTTGACATCATTTTGGGTATGGATTGGTTGTTTGCGTGTTATGCTTCAATGAATTGTAGTACCCATGCGGTGGAATTCCGATTTTCGGGCGAGTCAGTTTTAGAATGGAGGGGTAATTCAGTTGTACCAACCGATCGGTTTATTTCATATCTTAAGGCAAAGAAAATGATTTCTAAGGGATGCATGTATCACCTAGTTAGGGTTAAGGATGCTGGGTCCGAGACCCCGACTATTTGATCAGTCCCTGTAGTGTGTGAGTATCCGGAGGTCTTTCCCGAGGATTTCACAAGTGTTCCTGAGAGGGAGTAGATTTCGGCATTAATCTCTTACCCGATACGCAACCTATCTCTAATCCTCCGTACAGGATAGCCCCGGGCGAGCTAAATTAGTTTAAGGATCAATTGAAGGACTTGTTGGATAAGAGCTTCATTAGACCGAGCAAGTCTCCATGGGGTGCACCGATTCTCTTTGTCCGAAAGAAGGATGGATCCCTTTGCATGTGTATTGACTACCAGCAATTAAACAAGGTCACCGTCAAGAATAGGTACCCCTTACCCAGGATCAATGACTTGTTTGACCAGCTTCAGGGTGCCTAATGTTTCTCAAAGATAGAGCTCAGGTTCGGGTATCACCAGCTCAGGGTTCGGGAGAGTGACATTCTGAAAACCTCTTTCAGGTCTCGGTATGGTCACTACAAATTTGTTGTTATGTCTTTTGGACTAACCTATTCCCTTGTAGCTTTCATAGGCTTGATGAATAGGGTGTTCCAGAAATATCTAGACATTTTCGTGATTGTGTTCATTGATGATATCCTTATGTACTCCCAGAGCGAGGACGAGCATGCCGCTCATTTGAGAATAGTGTTGCGGACTCTCAAGGATCGTCAGTTGTATGCAAAGTTCAGTAAGTGCGAGTTTTGGTTGGACTCAGTTTCATTTTTAGGCCATGTGGTATCGAGTGAGGGAATAAAGGTAGATTCTCATAAAGTTGAGGCAGTGAAGAATTGGCCCAGACCGGTGAATCATTTAGAAATCTAGAGTTTCTTGGGCCTAGCAGGTTACTACCAGAGATTTGTTGAGGGATTTTCATCCATTGCAGCACCATTGACCAGGTTGACTCAAAAAAGGTAAAGTTCCAATGGTTGGAGGCTTGTGAGAAGAGTTTCCAAGAGTTGAAGACTCGACTCACTTCAGCACCCGTGTCAACCGTACCCGAGGGTACCGATGGATTTGTGGTGTATTGTGAAACTTTAAGAATCGAACTTGGGTGTGTGTTGATGCAGCATGGGAAGGTGATAGCTTATGCCTCAAGGAAGTTGAAAGTTCATGAGAAGAATTACCCGACCCATGACCTAGGTGCTACCAAGATGTATCATGAATTGCGGGAAATATATTGGTGTAACGGCACGAAGAGGGATATTGCAGAATTCGTAGCCAAGTGCCCAAACTGTCAGCAAGTGAAAGTTGAGCATCAAAGGTCGGGAGGCGTACTTTAGGATATTAGCATTCCCACTTGGAAGTGGGAAGAGATGAATATAGATTTCATTATAGGCCTACCTCGTCATCGCCGACACTATGATTCTATTTGGGTGGTAGTAGATAGGTTGACCAAGGCTACATACTTTCTACCGGTCAAAACCACAGATTCAGTGGATGATTATGCCAAATTGTATATTTGGGTGTTGGTTCAACTTCATGGAGTGTCCTTGTCTATTATCTCAGACTGAGGTACTCAGTTTACCTCTCATTTTTGGCAGTCTTCCCAAAAAGGGCTTGGGACTCAGGTTAAGCTCAGCATAACATTTCATTAGCAAACGGATGGTAAGGTGGAGAGGACAATTCAAACTCTCGAGGACATGTTGAGAGCATGTGTGATGGATTTCAAGGGTAGATTGGATGATCATTTTCCCTTGATCGAGTTTGCTTATAATAACAACTGTCACTCCAGCATCTAGATGGCACCATTAGAGGCTCTTTATGGTCGAAGGTTTAAATCGCCCATTGAATGGTTTGAGGTTGGTGAGGCAGATATGATAGGGCATGAATCAATTCATGAGGCTATGGTAAAATTTCAGTGGATAAGGGAGCGGTTGAAAACCGCTCAGAGTCATCAAAAGTCATATGCGGATGTCAGAAGAGGAGATTTGGAGTTTAAGGTATATGATTGGGTATTTCTAAAGATATGTCCCATGAAGGAGGTCATGCAGTTTGGGAAGAAAGAAAAACTCAGTCCCCGCTATGTGGGTCCCTACCGGATTATGAAAAGATTTGGTAAGGTAGTGTATGTATTGGACCTGCCCTCAGAGTTATCTTCTGTCGTGTTTCATGTGTCGCTTTTGAAGAAATTCTTGGGAGATCCAACTCTAGTAGTCTCGATGGACAACGTCGGTGTAAAAGATAGCCTCAGCTATGAAGTTCCTGTGGAAATATTAGACCGTCAAGTTCGAGACTAAGGAACAAAGAAGTAGCTTTAGTTAAAGTACAATGGAGAAATAAGCATGCTGAAGGAGCTACATGGGAAGCCGAAACGGATATGATGGCTAGATACCCACATGTATTCTCTACCGTCTCAGTTTCAGTTTGAGGTATCAGTTTTGCCGTAAATCTATATTCAATTTCCATGTTCAGTACATGTGCGAAAGTTTGATTTATGTTGTGATGGATGTATGTGATGTCTGAATTCAGTTCAGCTATGTAGTTCTTTTCGGAGGTAATCATTCCATCAATTTTTGGTTTAAATAATCAGTATTTGTATATGATGATTGCATGTTTCTAATTTTTCTGTGTGTTTCTAACATTTGAGGACGAATGTTCCCAAGGGGGATATTGTTACACCCCGTAAATGTTAACGATTACTAAGCGTACATGTGGATTGGTGAGGAGTAACAAGAGCTTGACGCGTGTGGAAAAAGCTTCGAAAGTGGGGTCGTACGGGACCAGTGCGCATACGGCCACGACGCGTAAGTCAGCGGTGCACTAGCCAACGCGGGGTGCCAGGAATGATGCTTCAATGGGAGGCGCGATGCAGCGCAATAGTGGCGCGATGGGGGGCGCGCCACACACCCCCCTGCCACCTCCCTATGGTATAAATATAGTTATGTCTTGGCCATAGAGGGTGTGAGAGGAAGAATTCAAGTAAAAATCGTCCGTTTATGCTATGAAACACCGCCCCAATTCAAATTATCTTCGGGTATCGAAGTTTAAGGCCGTAGGGAGCATTACTACGGAGTTAGTTTCGCGAAATTCGCCTGGCAAATCATAGCCCCGCTGAGCAAAAGTTGTCGGAACTACTCCAAACTAATTTCTATATGATCACAGGCTTCAAATAAGCATTTCTCCCTTCTGTACTTTTGAGAAATTATATGTTTTGATCGTGTTCCGTTAAGTTGAAGTATAGTTAATATTTATATAGAAATTTTTCATTTTTTCCAAATTTATTAATGAAAGTAGTTTTGTTCTCCCAGTAATACGATTTCAGTTGAGAAGAGTTGTTAAATATAATCTGAACTCGCCAGTTAATCAGGAATTAGCTATGTAGGTATCTTAAGGTGAATTCTTTCAGCAAGTTAGTTTCATTAGCATTATAACTCAATTTAAATCCCAGTAAGGGAACAAAAAGCATATCAATTGTGATTAGCGGTTGTTAGTAGCTGTGACCATTATTATATGTTTAGTTTGGGATTGACTACACCCTGTATAGCCTTCCATTACCAACCCAAAGTTACTAGCTGTGTCGACGCCTGCCAGGGGTGAGATGACGTCGCTCCACGGAGCGGTATGCCGTCCGTGAGGGACAAAGATGGGGTCCCAGATCCTCATATAGTCCATTCCATGGATGGACTATTATATGTCATATTGGCACCACACCCCCGTCGAGCCTAGTTCCGAGGTGCAAATATCAGGAGTCCACTGGACTTAGACACAACTACATTTCGGGGTCAAGCATGCTCAATTGCAGACCCAGGGGACTGGTAGGATGGTTATAGCTATTAGTTGACCCAGTGTGACCTTCCTAAGGGTATATAGATTGAGGTGTACTCACCAGGGCTTATGGGGGCCCTAGGTGGGTTATTCTGTGTTGGCTGTACCTTCCGGCTTATGGGGGCCAAGTAAGGTTCTTGTTTGCATTAGTTACTGATAAGTTAGATAGTAGGAAGTTTAGTTATTCAGGTATTATTTTTACCCTTTCCATTCAATTACTCCCAGTTTCCTTTCTTTTATTTAGTTATTTACAATTATTTCCTTATATATTCGGTACATATTGTACTGATGCCCTTCCCGGGGCACTACATTACTTGCATGCAGGTGCGGATAGACAAGGAGCAGATCCCTCTTAGCCTCCAGCAAGATTTATTAGAACAGTCAGCTCCTTTCCTCCAGAGCTTGTAGATAGAAGGTTTACTTCCTTTGATTGTGCAATTTTGGGTTAGGTCAGGGCCCTGTCCGGACCACTATACCACTCCTAGAGACTTGCAGATTGTTTTAAATTCCCTGTGGTTAGCTTGTTGTTATCCGTGTGGGGCCCTCATGTGTTTTATTTCATGGGATGGTCATGTGGGGCCTTGATTAGTTGTCGTATAGTGGCCTCATTGGCTATAAAATAGTATAGTTGCATGATTTGTGTTTCATCCATAACTAGACATCATGGTGGTCTTGTTGGCCCGCATAGGATTCCCTCTTATCACCTATTTCTGGTTAGCTATTTTCTTTTACAGGTGGCTATAAGGCCTTGTCGGCCGGAGTTTGTATTTACAAACAAGATATAGCCCGTTGTTTTCTTGATTTAAGGAGCTACCCTTCACCAAGTCTGCACAGGCTTAGCTAGATCAATTCAGATCCTAGTAGGGCACCCGGTGCCAGTCATGCTTCCCAAGGTGGGGAGTGACAAACTTGGTATCAGAGCAGATTGTATCCTAGGGAGTCTGAAAGTCGTGCTAAGTAGAGTCTTGTCTATGAATGTGTTGTGCACCACATTCCATAGGCAGGAGGCTGCGACGCATTATAGGATGGTTACTCTTCTTTCTTATCCAGTCGTGCTATAGAGTTGTATAGTATAGAGTTGAGTTCTTCAGCTAACCATATTCTTCTTATTTGTAGATAAATGTCATACCCGCGACATACCACGACTGGCAAGAAGTTGGACGTTGTAGTAGGAGAGGGCACTAGCCTAGTGCCCTAGTCCGAGTCATCCCGATTTGAGGGCGACAGGGAGACTCCATCTCGGTCTCCCCAGCAGTCCTTGCCCCTTCAGGAGCCACCCGGAGCGAAAGATGTGTCGGAACCACCTCCTGCAGTCTCTATACCGAGACCATCAGATTAGGAGGTTAGGAGTGTAATTTTTATGATAGCTTAGATGATGGTTGTGCAGTGTCAGCCAGTGGCATCAGTGGTTGCAGAGCCTTAAGAAGGGCCTAATAGTTCGAGGGTCAGTGAGTTTCTTGCACTGAGTCCCTCGTAATATACAGGGACAGATCGAGATGAGGACCCTCAGGATTTTATGGACTAGTTGTAGTGGATTTTCAGGGTAATGCATGCCACACCTGCAGAGTCGGTTGAGTTGGGGGTATTTCGGCTACAAGACATCGTAGTATTATGGTAAGAGAGTTGGGAAAGATCTCGAGGTAGAGATGTTCCCCCTTCGTCTTGGTCCAGTTTTTCAAAGGTCTTCCTGGATCATTATTTGCCAAGGGAAATTCGACAGGCCCGGGTTTATCGGTTCTTACATCTAGAGCAAGGCTCAATGAGTTTTAAGGAATATTCTATGAGATTTTACTCCTTGGTTCGATATGCAGTAGCTTTTGTAGATACCATGCCATCCAGGGTGCACCGATTTCTTATGGGGCTGAATCCAGAATATGTGGAGACTTGTATTACGGCCACCCTGCGAGAGGACATGGATATTGCCCATGTTCAGGAATTTTCCTAGAGTATTGAGGGGATCAGGCAATGGCAATGGGAGATAGAGAGGGCAAATCAGGAGCAGGGCTGCAGGGCCAGACCCAGTAATATGCAGGCAGAGTCCCAGGGTGGACCCAGGCCACGACTATCAGACAGACCACTTATACCCCCACCTCCACAGCAGCAGCAAGGGAATAGACCTAGTCGCCGGGGGCAGTAGGGCCCGGCGAGATCTCACGGCCAGCAGGTTCACAGCAGCAGAGAGGGTCAGAGCAGAATAGATTTACTATACCACTTTGCCCAATAGTCGTCACTCTAGGGCATGAAGGTATGGTTCCATGGCATGTTACGTGTGTAAATAGGAGAGTCATCGGATGAGGGACTGTCCAGCCAGGGGTTAGAGCGATCGGGATCGACATGACAGATCTTTAGTAGGGTCACGTGCCCCAGCACCTCCAGCTAGGCGTAGGCCCTCAGTTCCATCTAGCAGAAGCCGAGGCAGGTCAGGGGCATCTAGTTCAGGTATCGTTCCAGATTGCACTTATACTTTACCAGGGCGACAGGAGTCAGAGTCATCGCCGAATGAGGTGACAGGTATGCTGGACATTCGCTCTCATTCTATTTATGTGTTGATAGACCCAGGATCCATTTTATCTTATGTTACCCCATTAGTAGCCCGAAAGTTCTATATTACACCAGAATTGCTTCAGCGACCTTTTTCAGTGTCTACTCCCATCGGTGACTCCATCATAGCCAAGAGGGTCTACCGGGGGTGCAAAGTAGAGATTGTTGGTCGCTAGACTTTAGTAGATTTGGTAGAATTAGAAATGATTGAATTTGATGCAATTATGGGTATGGATTGGCTAGCGCCATGCAATGCAAATGTGGAATGTTGGACCAAAACTGTCTGATTCCACTTTCCAAGGGAGGTAGTACTAGAGTGGAAAGGTAATGCAGCCACGTCAAAAGGTAGGTTTATTTCCTATCTTCGGGCAAGGAAATTAATAGAGAAGGGTTGTATCTATAAGATTGTTAGGGTTCAGGATGTTCAAGCAGATTCCCCGGCTCTCCAGTCCATTCCAGTATTCAATGAATTTCCAGATGTATTTCTAGATGAACTTCCTGGTATTCCCCACAACGGGAGATCGATTTTGCAATTGATTTATTACTAGTTACTTAACCTATATCCATCCCTCCGTACCGAATGGCTCCTGCTGAGCTTAGAGAATTGAAGGAACAGTTGAAAGNTGAAGGAACAGTTGAAAGATCTATTAGATAAGGGCTTCATCAGGCCGTGTACTTCACCGTAGGGTGTGCCAGTCCTATTTGTGAGAAAGAAGGATGGCTCCCTACACAAGTGTATAGACTACCAGCAGCTGAATAAAGTCACCATCAAGAATAACTACCCTCTTCCCAGGATAGATGATTTGTTTGATCAGCTACAGGGGGTGAAGTATTTCTCAAAAAAACAATTTAAGGTCTAGATACCACCAGGTTAAAGTTCGGGAGAGAGATATCCCAAAATGGCCTTCAAGACCAGGTATGGCCATTTTGAATTCTTATTCATGTCTTTCGGGCTGACAAATGCTCCTGCAGTGTTTATGGATCTGATGAACAGCATCTTCGACCGTATCTGGATTTGGTTATAATAGTATTCATTGATGACATCCTGGTGTATTCCCATTCAAAAGCAGAGCACCGAGATAATTTGCAAACAGTACTTCAAATTCTCAGGGATCGCCAACTGTATGCTAAGTTTTCTAAATGTGAGTTTTGATTGAATTCGGTAGCCTTCTGGGGTCATATTGTGTCGGATGCTGGTATTCAAGTAGATTCACAGAAGATTGAGACACTAAAGACATGGCCCAGGCCTATAACCCCAACTGAAGTACGTAGTTTCCTTGGGTTAGTCGGATATCACAGAAGGTTTGTAGAAAGGTTTTCCACCTTAGCAGCACCTCTGACCAAGTTAACTCAGAAAATAACTAAATTTCACTAGACGGAAGCGTGTGAACAGAGTTTCCAAGAGATGAAAGATAGATTGATACTGGTACCAGTCCTAGCTTTACCGGAGGGTTCAGAGGGTTATGCGGTATATTGTGATGCTTCAGGTGTTGGGTTATGGTGTGTTTTGATGCAACACGGTAAGGTAATTGCTTATGCTTCAAGGCAGCTGAGGAAGCATGAAAAGAACTATCCCTCTCATGACCTACAATTAGCGGCATTGATTCATGCCTTGAAAATCTAGAGGCATTACTTGTATGGGGTGCACGTGGACATTTTTACTGATCATAAGAGCCTCCAGTATATCTTTACACAGAAGGAGTTTAGTCTGAGGTAGCGTCGTTGGTTAGTTGTTGAAGGACTATCATGTGGATATTTTGTATCATCCAGGAAAGAATAATATTGTAGCAGGTGCCCTCAGCCAAAGATCCATGGGGAGTTTAGCATACCTGAGGCCGGAACAGTGGGATATGGCTCGAGATTTGCACCGGTTAGCCATTTTAGCCATCCGGCTAGTAGACTCGGGTAATAGTTACGAAGTGATTGAGAATACAGTAGTCTCATCCCTGGTAATCGAAGTAAAGGAATAGCAGTATGAAGATCCTCATTTAGTACAACTTAGATATAAGGTGCAACAGAGGGAAGTATCAGCTTTTGAGGTGTCCAGAGACGGGATCTTGAGATTTAGGGATCGCCTTTTCTTTCCAGATATGGAAGGACTTTTCCAGCAAATCATGGTGGAGGTACATTACTCTCATTATTCTTTGAACCCAGGTTCAACAAAGATGTATCACAACATAGAAGAGATTTACTGGTGGCCGGGAATGAAAAAGAGTGGCAGAATTTGTAGCGCAATGCCCTATTGAATCTAAAATGCCCATGGATGATAAGTTCATAAAGAAGTGATTTATGACAAATGTATGATGATGATGAGGTTGATGATGAAAAGCATGTTTCTAAAACTACTCATGATTATGTTGTTGGTTTCAAAATGAATTGATTAGATCCACGTATGATAAAGCTTTGGGTGATGCCCACATGCTGAGTTAAAGTGATGATTTTCCCAACATAAGCTTACCAAATTGTTTGAAGTGAAATTTCCCAACATTTATTATAAATTCTAGCTTGTGATATGTTGAGTAAATATTTCTACATGTAGCTTACCACATGATTTGGAGTAGATGCTCACACTTATGATTGAGCTTGTGGTATGGTTTGGAATAAAGCCTCCTATATGTATGAATTCATAATTGAGATGTATGTCAATGTTGAGATTTGTCAATAGAAAATGTTGAGCTTCATATTCATATGATGTCTAGTCTATACATGATTTCATTATGAGCATTGTCAATAGACAATGTTGAGCTTCATTTCATATGATGTTGAGTTATGCATGATTTCATCTTGAGCTTCGTTATATATGATATAGAGCATTGCATGTTTTTGGGAGAAGAGTCTAGCATCGAGCGGGTTAAGAGTTGATTACCTTATGCCCTAGAACTACACGCCAATAGAGGTTAATATGACCTCCCTTGTGAGCTATCCCCGCCCGATTGGCCCTTCAGCTTGATATCGATATCATGGTATCGTCCATCGCCCTAGAAAGGTTATGGACGGATCTACCCACTTGAGTGTGATATTGGGACCATGTAAGCTCTATCGTGGTATGTCGGTTAAGTGACGAGTCTCCCACTGTCTATATCATTTGGTTTTGCATATACATTACTCATGATGATTACTTATGCATGCATGTTCAAAAAGCAAGGTTTGATTGATTGTTCAGCTTTTTATATAAATGTTATGTTTCAGCTTTGAGTCATTAAAGTCAGTTATGTGTTATAAATCTATGCATGAACACGTTATGATAAAAGTACAATTTCAGAATGAATGCATGTAATCTTCTACTTATACTTAAAAGCTTATGATATGTTATGAAATGTTTTGAATGATTTATTTTACTTAAGCGGTCTTACTTACCTTGCATACTCGGTACATTCCACGTACTGACCCCATACTTTCTATGATGCATATTTTCATGATGCATGATTTATTTCCCAGGTTCAGCCCCATTTGCTTATCAGAGTTAGCACCTATATGAGTAGTGAGTCCTCATCTTTCGAGGACTAGACTTTCAGTTTCATGTCATATTTTGGTTTCATGTTTTCTGGAGTTAGGTGGGGTCTTGTCCCATCAACTCATCTAGAGTAGAGGCTTTCGGACTTATGTTTGTGTAGCTTCGGATATTATTCTGATGTGCTATTTTATGAGACTTCCACTGAGTTATGATTATGTTTTCTTCATGTTTATTGGATGAGTTAGTTGAATTCTTATGCCATGGGTCGACTTGGGGTCTCTCGGGGTCCCTTGTTCAGTGTCTATGATCCGGGCTTCCGTTCAGGTCGTGACAAACATGGTATTAGACAAATAGGTTTGATGTGTCCTAGGGAGTCTGAAAGCCGCATTAGGTAGAGTCTTTTTCATAGGTGTGAAGCGCGCCATACTTATGAATAAGAGGCTGCTAGACGTTTTAAGAAATGCTCCCTTCTTTCATGATCTATATCCTGCGATGAAAAGCCTTTCTATCATCCTAATTTGTGCTATTCGCAATTGCAGAGTCATGGCTCCTAGAAGGATGAATGGAAGGAGGAATGGAGGTGGTGAAGGCAACGATGAGGGAAACAGTCATGAGCATCAGCCAGCCCCACCAGTTCAGGAACCTCAGGCACCAGAGCCAGCCGCTCATGCTGAGTTCCGAGCTTCCATTTAGATACTTGTGCATTCCATGACCACTCAGTTCAATTAGCAGGCCGTTGCACATGTTTCTCATAATGGAAATGCGACGGCAGCTCGAGTCAGGGACTTCTTGAGGATGAACCCGCCGGAGTTTCCGGGGTCCAAGGTAGATGAGGACCCACTTGATTTCATTGATGAGATTATAAAGATCACCAGGTTATGCGGGTGAGCAATGTTGAGTGCATAGAGTTGGCCTCCTACTAGTTGCAGAGGGTTGCGCATATTTGTTTCCGCAAGTGGAAGGAGAGTAGAGTCGCTGGAGCAGGTCCGATCACATGGGAGGAGTTTTAGGTTGAATTCCTCGATCAGTTCTTCCCTCGAGAGATGAGGGAGTTGAAAGCAGCTGAATTGTGAATCTAAAGCAAGGAAGGATGACTATTTAGGAGTACACCCTTGAGTTCACCCGCCTATCTATGTATGCCCCAGAGTTAGTGACCGACCAGCGGGCGCAGGTGAGCAGATTTGTGCATGGTATAACAAGATATTTGTACAAGGACTGCAGGACAACTATTCTCCACCAGGACATGGACTTTCCTCGCATAGTCTTGTATGCACAGTAGATGGAGGTGGCACACTTGAGGGAAAGGGAGGCCAAGAAGGCCAGGATGGAGGACCACATATTTTCTCAGACAGAGGTCCAGTAGTGGGAATCGACAGCAGACCCACCAGAGATCGTTATCCCCAGCATCATCCGCCGTGAGTGTGCCATCTAGGCCCCTACATGATTAGAGGGGGCGAGCATCAGGCTCGAGGGATCATACCAGCAGACCCGCAGATTCTAGCATTCCATCTTGCCGCAGATGTGGCCGAGGGCACATAGGCCAGTGCTTGGCAAGGTCGGCAGCTTGTTTTGGATATGGGAAGCCTAGACATATGCTCATAGATTGTCCTGTTGTGAGGCAAGACCAGGTTGGGGGTCGAGGCCCAGCTTCTAGTACAGCAGCCCCTCCCCCATGCACGACACATCAGGGGGCATCCACTAGTGCAACTGGCGGTCAGTGCCAAAACAGATTGTATGCCTTAGCCACTCTCAAGGAGTAGGAGGCCTTACCATATGTAGTCACCGGTATGTTGAGAGTATTTCATGTTGACGTGTATGCTTTGTTAGATTCGGGAGCTACCCTATATTTTGTGACACCATATATAGCCAATAGCTTTGGAGTCAGTCCCGATGTTTTGTCAGAGAGTTTCTCAGTTTCTACCCAAGTAGGTGACTTAGTTATAGCTAGACGAGTGTATAGATATTTCCCGATCTTAGTCCTGCATAAGGTCACCTCAGCAGATTTGGTAGCATTATCCATGACTGATTTTGATATTATTCTCAGCATGGATTGGCTATTTGCATGTTATGCTTCAATAAATTGTAGAACCCGGTCAGTAGAGTTCAAATTTTCGGGTGAGCCAGTCTTAGAATGGGGGGTAGTTCAGCTGTGCCTATAGGTCAATTCATTTCATACCATAAGGCTAGGAAGATGATTTCTAAGAGTTGCATGTACCATCTAGTTAGGGTTAAGGACGTGGAGTCTGAGATCTCAACCATTCAGTCAGTTCCAGTAATATGTGAGTACCCAGAGGTATTTCCTGATGTGTTTCCAGGTGTACCTCCCGAGCGGGGATTGATTTCGGTATAGACCTTCTTCCTGATATGCAGCCTATATCTATTTTACCTTACAAAATGGATCCAGCCGAGCAACAAGAGTTGAAGGATCAGTTGAAGGACCTGTTAGATAAGGGCTTTACTAGGTCGAGTAAGTCTCCATAGGGTGCACCAATGTTATTTGTCCAGAAGAAGGATGGTTCGCTTCGGATATGCATTGATTATCGATGGTTGAACAAGGTCACCATTAAGAACAGGTATTATTTACCCAGGATCGATGATTTGTTTGACAAGCTATAGGGTGCCAAGTGTTTCTCCTAGATTGATCTCAGATTCGGGTATCACCAACTAGGGTTTGGGAGAGTTACATCCCGAAAATTGCTTTCAGGACTCGATATGGTCACTATGAATTTGTTGTTATGTCTTTTGTACTAACCAATTCCCCTTCATCTTTTATGGATCTAATGAACAGGGTGTTCAAGTCATATTTGGACATGTTCGTGATTGTGTCCATTGATGACATCATTATATACTCTCAGAGAGAGGAGGAGCATGCTGCTCACTTGAAAGTAGTTTTTCAGACCCTCAAGGACCAGTAGTTGTATGCAAAGTTCAGCAAATGCGAGTTCTGGTTAGATTCCGTGGCATTTCTCGGCCATGTGTTGTCAAGTAAGGGTATAAAAGTAGATTCTCAAAGGATCGAGGCGATAAAGAATTGGCCAAGACCAGGGAACCCATCAGATATCAGGAGCTTTTTGGTCTTAGCGGGTTACTATCGAAGATTTGTGGAGGTTTTTTTATCTATTGCCACACCATTGACTAAGTTGACTCAGAAGAAGATGAAGTTTCAATGGTCAGAGGCTTGTGAGAAAAGCTTCCTAGAGTTGAAGACCCGACTCACTTCGGCACCAGTATTGACTCTACCCCAGGATACGGATGGCTTTGTAGTGTATTACGATGCTTTGCGAGTTGGACTCGGGTGTGTGTTGATGCAACATGGGAAAGTTATAGGATATGCCTCGAGACAGTTGAAAGTTCATGAAAAGAACTAACCAACCCATGATCTTGAATTGGCTGTAGNTCACGGATCACAAGAGCTTGCAATATGTGTTCACGCATAAAGATCTAAATCTTCGGCAAAGGAGGTGGTTGGAGTTACTAAAGGACTACGACATGAATGTCCTTTAGCACCCGGGTAAGGCTAATGTGGCAGCGGACGCACTTAGTAGACTCTCTATGAAGAGTGTGTCCCATGTGGATGAGGGAAAGAAAGAGTTGGTGAAGGATGTCCATCGACTTGCGAGGTTTGGAGTTAGATTGGTTGACTCCGACAATGGCGGCGTTGTTGTGCAAAATAGATCAGAATCATCCTTGGTGACAGATGTGAAGGCCAGGAAAGGTGAGAATCCAATTCTAGTAAAGCTGAAGGAAGTCGTTGGAAGTCAGAAGGTGGAGGTCTTCTCCCAAGGAGGAGATGGGGTGTTGTAGTACTAGGGCCATGTATGTGTCCCAGATGTTGATGATTTGAGGAAGCGTATATTGCATGAGGCACATGGATCCAGGTATTCTATTCATCCAGGTGCCACCATGATGTATCATGACTTGCGGGAAATATTTTGTGGAAAGGCAAGAAGAAATATATTGCAGAATTTGTAACTAAGTGCCCGAACTATCAGCAAGTGAAAGTTGAGCATCAAAGGTCGGGAGGCGTACTTCAGGATATCAACATTCCCACTTGGAAATGGGAATAGATTAATATGGATTTCATTATAGTCCTACCTAGTACTCATCAACACTATGATTCCATTTGGATAGTGGTCGACAGGTTGACCAAGGCTTCACACTTTGTACCAGTTAAAACCAAAGATTCAACGGATGATTATGCCAAATTGTATATTCAGGAATTGGTTCAACTTCATGGAGTTCCCTTGTCTATTATTTTAGACTGAGGTACTCAATTTACCTCTTAGTTTTTGTGGTCTCTCCAAAAAGGTCTTGGGACTCAGGTTAAGCTCAGCACCGCATTTCATCCGCAAACGGATGGTCAGGCGGAATGGACAATCCAGACTATTGAGGACATGTTGAGAGCCTATGTGGTGTATTTCAAAGGTAGTTGGGATGACCACTTGCCCTTAATCGAGTTTGGTTACAACAACCGCTATCACTCTAGTATCCAAATGGCACCGTTCGAGGCT
Source organism: Datura stramonium (assembly GCA_018107945.1). Lineage (NCBI taxonomy): Eukaryota > Viridiplantae > Streptophyta > Magnoliopsida > Solanales > Solanaceae > Datura > Datura stramonium. The sequence goes on along the minus strand of JACEIK010003527.1, from coordinate 70,308 downwards.
CTTTATGGGAGGAGGTGTAGATCTCCCATTAGATTGTTTGAGGTTGGGGAAGCCGCTATTATAGGGCCAGATTCGATTCATGAGGCCATGGTAAAGGTTCTGTTGATAAGAGACAGGCTGAAAACTGCTCAGAGTCGTAAAAAGTCATATGCAGATGTGAGAAGAAGAGATTTGGAGTTTGAGGTGGACGATTGGGTATTTCTAAAGGTATCTCCCATGAAGGGAGTCATGCGGTTTGGAAAGAAAGAAAAACTCAGTCCCCACTGATCTTGGGCATAATTGCATGCCCAAGTGCTACTTTATAACTCAATTTAGTCTTGTTTATCTACTTATATATATACATTTTCATGTGATTTTATGTAAA
>JACEIK010003527.1:0-41692 GCA_018107945.1 Datura stramonium | reverse complement strand
GTATGTAAAAGTATATTTATGATTATCATGATTTAACTAGCTTATGAACTCATGTTTGTTATACTATGAGCACTATATATGTTTTGGGAGTAGTATCGAACACCGAGTAGGTTCGGGGCCTAGATTCTGTCCCGGACCTCATAAACTACGTGCCACCGTAGGTATGTTGGGACCTCCTATGGGAATGTCCCCGGCCCAAATGGCCCTTTTCATGGCGATGTCACACTTTCATGGTTCGACCCTTGGAAAGGTACGGACACCCTCCCAACTAGGGTTACAAGTCGGGCTTCATATGTGCTCATATGGGGTATGTCGGTTAAGAGAATCTCCCACTATTTTTCATGATTTATGCATGTTTACGATTATAGATATGGCTCCAGTCATGTTAAAAAAGGCTTTTCTCTTACTATTATGGTTATGAATATATTACGAATGTTTTGAAAAACTTGAGCCTTATGTTATGGTACGATATTTATGATATGAGCATGATGTCCCACTCTTATGATAATATATGAGATTTCTATATCTTAAATATCTATTTTACTCACCTTGCATACTCAGTATATTCCAAGTACTGACCGCATACTTTCTATGTTGTATCATTTCATGATACAGGACCTAGCTCTCAAGCTCACCCTCCTCAGTAATGATTCCGATATAGTTATCAGCTTATTTGGTGGGTCCTCATGTTTTGAGGGCCATATGTTCAGACTCTATGCTTTTCCTTCGGTTTCTATTTTGCTGGGTTAATTGGGGAGTTGTCCCATCAACCCGTCTTTCATGATTATATGCTTTTCATACTATAAGTTGTATTCAGCCGTCATGTATGGATCATGTATTGTCTTTTCTTCGTTTTTATGGCATGTTTACATTTTCTTATGTTAAGTCTTCCGCTTATGTGATTGAATTAGATGTATGTTCATGCAATGGGTTGACTTGGGGTCTCTCGGGGCTCCTTATCTCGTGTCCACGATCCGGGTGTACGTTCGGGTTGTGACAGATTGAAGCATCAAAGTATTTTATTTTATTTTATTTTATTTTTCATGAGAACATGCAAAAGTTCTAAGTTGAGGGTGTTGATGTGCCATGATTTTATGGCACTTTCGACGCTTAAAACCTAGAAACTATGCACATTTCGGGTATGTTTATGTAGGTATGATGCGTTTTGTGTTGAATGTTGTAGGAAAATAGGGTCAGAAGTGAAATGGGCGAAGTAAGGCTTAAAACAATTGAAAGGAAGGTTGTTAGTCATGTCACGAGTCGTCATCACTATGCACGACTCATTGCCAAGGCCGTGGGATAGGTTAAACTTTTAAAGCTAAAAGAACAGTGCACTTCACAGATTGAAGGCACAACTCATTACATTTGGTAACGGGTTGTGAAGCCAGTCATGAAGATTGGGAGAAGGATGCCTGAAGAAATAACCAGTGAAGTTAACGGACGACATCACGAGTCATTGGCTGAATGAACAACTCGTTGGTAGATAACTGGAAAGAATCATAGGGTGCACTGGATAATTGGAGAAGCTAGACCACGAGAGGCCTAATGACTCATGCCCAGACACAATGAGTCATTACGTGACCCATTGACACGATTGGGCCTAATGCTGAGGAAGACTGTGCTTGGCTGATCACGACTCATTTGAGGTCCTAATGAGTCGTTACTTAGCCGGGGACCACTGACGACCTAAGTTTCGATTTTAACTAGGAAAAGGTTTTCTTTAAACTATAAATACCTTATTTAGGTTTATTTTTGAGACAGTTTATTATTCTAGTTTTCACGTATATTTTGGTGTTGTGTACTATTACTCTTGGTTCAAGAAAAAAAGTTTAAAATTTTGTTCTTGAGTTTGAGGATCAAAAGCATCATTGGAATTTGTTCATCCGTTTTGGAGTTATATTCAATTCACTTGGTTTACTTCTACAAATTTTTATAAGTCGAAATTATGAATTATTCTTTATCTTATGATTGTGATCATACAAACATGAGTTACTAAACTTATAACTAGGGTTCTGGGACTTATGATGAATTAACACACATAGGTAAAAATATTTAGTGATTCTTGAACGGAGTTTATGCATGTATTATTTCTCTGTTCGTTTTAATTGATTCTTAACGGTTGCAAACGTTAGATATTGTCTTATTCTTATTCACCGTACAGAGGGGATAATGAATGGGAAAAAGAGTTTAATAATGGAGATTTGAGGCTATCAACTTTCATCTATTAGCTAGACCTTGTCCGGGAATAGCATGATCTGATATTAAGGGTAAGGGTTAGTTAAGCATACACCCGTATATGGTCCAAGTTGCGTGGTGATAATCATATATATAGGGGATCAACCATTTAGGTGAATTTCACTTACCAATATTTCATGCTAAAAAACGGAATGGATCACTAGTATAGAACCTTGTGGGTGTGAAGTCATGGGAAACACAATCCTAGCCACCTTATTAATTGAATACAACCAAAATTAACGTAATCATCTTTTAGTTTCTACTTTTTCTCATTATATTATTTTTCAAAACTTCCCCCATAGGAAATAAGTAAGTCGATAGTAATAGCTATTCACATTAACTTAAGTTCTTTCCGTAGTCCCTGTGGGATCGACATCAACCTCTCCGTTGGGTTATATATTTGACATCGACCGCTTTATATCTCAATTGCAAGGTGTAATTTGGGTGACATAAACCAATGGTTTATTTCATTTCTCACTCACCTCAAAGGTTATAACGTACAATTCTTGCAAAAAGACTTAGAGCAGAAGCTAGGGCGATCAAATTCTCCTCAGATTTTCATCACCAGGTATGTGGAAATTCAACAAGAAAATAGTTCTTCTCTTGTGTCCCCAAAAATCTCCTCTATCTTCTCTATCAATTCTAGTCCAGAACTTTCGTATGTTAATAAATGATATGTTAGACTTCATTCATAGCATGTGGAATATTGTCTATGTTTATTGTTGTCATAATTTCACTACCTAGTTATCATGTTAATACTCTTTCTTGTAAGAATGGTTTTATCCCTAGCTTTGAATTCAGTAAACTAGAATTTTGCCTGTTGAACTAGTTCTTCCTTATGGCTTGATTTTATCAGTTGGGTTTTCCCATTTTTCTAGAAAATATTGAGAATTCAGTCAGATTCATGTTAGTCTAGTCTCAGTCAGATTTTAGCAACCTCAGTGTTGTCTAGATAAATGTCAGCTAATCAGTTTGAATATAGTTAACCCTTCAGGTGTCCATAATACCTCCCACTTATTAGTATTAGATTCAATATTAGAATTTTAGTAGTTCTCTAGGCGGTCATGACACTTTCAAATAAGCAACTCTAACTAGCCTTAGGACCCCAATTTTAGATTTCAATTTTTTTAGATGGTTACGACGCTTCCAGATAAGAAGCTCTTACCAGTCTTAGAACGCCAGTACCGAATTTGTTCAGTTAAGACTCTCAGGGTACTTCTAGATAGGTATTCCTGACTTAGTCTTGGGCCCCAGTTTTGAGCTATCAACTTAATAGTCAGTCTAGGACTATCCAGTGGGAGTAGGACTTAGCACCGAGTGGACCAAGATTCAAGCGCACCTAGGTTCCTAGAACTACGTTGCCACCATAGATTATATTTTATTGGCCTCATGGCCCAAACTCGTGATCACTCAGTTCATGCATTTATACCCTAGCAAGGTATATTGGGTCCTACTAGTGGGGTGTATACATCAGACTCTACGTGTAGCTCATGAGGTTATATATCGGTTATAGACTCTCCCACTAGTCAGTTCAGTTCAGTCTCAAACTAGCTCAGTTAGAACAGTTCTAAACTACTCAGTTCAGTACATTACTTCAGATTAGTATCTTATATTTAGGGCATGTCTTTGACCATCAAACAGGGTCATTTTGACAACTTCAACATATTTAGTTATTCAGTTTCACTATTTCAATTGGTCATTGCATGTCTTTCCAGCTCAGTTATTTTATTATCTGTGTTATGGTTTCTCTCACTTACTTAGTGTACCTTTTATGATGTATTATTTTATGATACAACTGCAAGTTCTCAGTCCCACCACCATTAGAAAATCTCGCTAAAAAGTTTTCAGCTACATCATCGGTGAGTCCTCATCTTTCGATGAGGATCATTTCTTTTTAATCATATTTTCTTTCAGTTTGATTTAGAGTTAGCTGGGGGTTTGTCCCAGCAACTCATCAGATAGATGGCTTTCAGACACAGACTCAGTTTTCAGATTTATAGCTTTGTTTCAGTTGTATAAAACTTATGAGTTAGTTTTTCTTCATAAATGTTTTATTTTAATATTTTAAAGCTTCCACTATGTCTTTACTTAGAATACCAGTGCTATGATAGACCATGGGTTGACTTGGGTTATTTATGACTACAAGTACCATGTCTCGTCCAGGGTATAGACTCGGGGTGTGACAAACTTGGTATCAGAGTACTAGGTTTAGAGTATCCTAGAATGTCTGAAAGACGCATCAAGTAGAATCCTTTTCATGGGTGTGAAGCGCACCACACTTATGACGGGGAGGCTACCAAATGTTATTAGGAAAATTCCCTTTTGTCATACTCTTTATCGTGCATTGAAATTCAATTCCAGAAACATTTTCCTAACTCGTGCTCTGTTTTGTTTTAGTGAAATCATGTCTCCACGACGTGGTAATAGAAAAAGGGCCGGTAAAGCTCACCGACCTGCCCCACCAGCTCCAGCAGCCTCTCAGGACGACTCAGTGTCCTCTGCAAAGTTCAGAGCGGCTATCCAGCTGCTCGCACATACAATCACAAATCAGGTGAACCAGCAGGTTGTTTCAGTCAATACTAATGGGTCTGCAGCAGTTGCCCGAGTTTGGGACTTCACTCAGATGAACCCTCCGATTTTCCATGGATCTAAGGTGGGAGAGGACCCACAGGAATTCATGGAGGAAAATAGAAAGATCACCTAAATTATGGGTGTCATCTACTTGGAGAGTGCCGACCTGGCTGCCTACCAATTGAGAGGGGTAGCCCAAATCTGTTATGAATCGTAGAAGGAGGGGAGACTAGTGGGAGCAAGACCGGTAGAATGGGAGGAGGTCACTACATCCTTCCTAGATCGATTCTTCCCCCGGGAGCTTAGGGACGCTATAGTAGCTGAATTTATGAATCTAAAATAGGGAAATTGGACGGTGGAAGAGTATGCATTGGAGTTAACAAGGTTGTCTAAATATGCTCTAAAGATGGTAGAAGAGCCAAGGGCTCGTATGCTGAAATTTGCTAATAGAGTGTCGAACTTGGTCCTCAAGGATTGTAGGACTACAATGCTTATTAAGGACATCGATCGCTCATGCCTCATAGTCCATGCTCAACAAATTGAGGCAGAAAAATAAAAAGATTTGGAGCGGGAGAACAAACGGGCAAGAATAAGCCAGTCAGATTATAGCCACCAGAGATTTAATGGTAGTATCCGCCCAAAATAGCAGTAGAGGGCTCCAACACCCACTTCAGCCCGTACCCCTACCTTCTAGTCCCACAAGGATCGGAGGGGTGGAGCATCTGGCTCACAATCCCAGAGTCATAGCACCAGCAACTGCTACAACTACCCAGCTTGCCCCAACTGTGGGAAGAACCATCCAAGAGAGTGTCTTCAGGGACGAGAGGGTTGTTTTGGGTGTGGAAAACATGATTATCGGTTCGAAGAATGCCCATCAGCATGAAGGGGGAGATCACAATCCACCGGTTCAACAGCTCTAGCAGGCCAACACTTCAGGTACGGATGGCGGCCAGCGCCACAACCATTTTTATGCTTTGTCCTCTCGTCAGGATCAAGAGACCTCAACTGATGTGGTCACTGGTATGTTATTCCTTTTTCATCTAGACGTGTATGCCCTACTAGATCCAGGAGTCACCCTTTTGTTTGTGACTCCCTATGTAGTAGACCAGTTCGACATCAATCGAGAGGTCCTCTTAGAACCATTCTCAGTCTTCACCCTAGTTTGCGAGTCAGTTAGAGCCAGCCGGGTGTATAGGAACTGCCCAGTCTCAATCTTCAATAAGGTCATTCCAGCTGATCTTGTAGAGTTAGACATAGTTGACTTTGACCTCATTCTTGGCATGGATTGATTACATTCTGATTATGCCTTAGTCGACTGCAGAACTAGGGTCGTCAGGTTTCAGTTCCCTAATAAGCTAGCTTTAGAGTGGATGGGCAGTAGTTCAGCGCCTAAGGGTAGGATTATTTCCTACCTTAAGGCCAGAAACTTATATCCAAAGGGTGTATTTATCATCTAGTTCGAGTCAAGGATTCCACCTCTAACACCCCGACTATACAGTTGTTAGTGAGTTCCTTGATATGTTTCTCGAGGATCTTCCTGGAGTTCCTCCTGAGTGGAAAATAGACTTCGGTATAGACCTTCTAACAGATAGTCAGCCCATCTCCATCCCTCCTTACAAAATGGCTCTAACTGAGCTTAAGGAGATGAGGAAGCAACTAAAAGACCTTCTTAACAAAGGTTTATCAGACCTAGCATCTCTTCACAAGGTACTCTAGTCCTATTCTTGCAAAAGAAAGACAGTACTCTAGGAATGTGCATCGATTACCATCAGCTGAACAAGGTCATAGTAAAGAACCGGTATCCCCTACCCAGGATTAATAACTTGTTCGATCAACTTCAGGGAGATAGTTGTTTCTCACAGATAGATCTCAGGTCGGGGTGTAATTAGTTAAGAGTCAGAGAGTGTGACATACCGAAAACAGCCTTCAGAACTCAATATGGTCACTACGAATTCTTGGTTATGTCCTTCGAACTGACTAATCCCCCACAGCTTTCATGGACCTGATGAACAGAGTCTTCAAGAAGTATCTAGATATGTTCATCATTGTATTTATCAACGACATCTAGTATACTCTAGAAATGAGGAAAAGCATGCTAATCACCTGAGGATAGTGCTTCAGACACTTAGAGACTGCCAGTTTCACCAATTTCAGCAAATTTAAATTCTGGTTGAAGTCCGTGACTTTCCTTAGTCACGTGGAGGCTTTCTCCCAAGGGCGAGATGGTGTACTCCATTACCATGGTGGGTTGTGCGTACCAAATGTGGGTGATTAGAGACAGTAGATAATGTCTAAAGCACATAGTTTGATATATTCCGTCAACCCAGGTGCTACTAAGATGTACATGATTTACGGGATATCAACTTGTGGAACGACATGAAGCGAGACATTGCAGAATTTGTAGCTAAGTGCCCAAACTGTCAGCAGGTCAAATTAGAGCACTAGAGATTGGGAGGTATGATTCAAGATATCAACATACCCATAAGGAAGTGCGAAGAAGTAAATATGGATTTTATTACAGGTCTACCTCGGACTTGTTGGCAGCATGACTCAATCTGGGTGATAGTAGACCGAATGACTAAGTCAGCACACTTCATCCTAGTTAACACTACAGACTCAGCTGAGGACTATGCTAGGTTATATATCCGGGAGTTGGTCAGACTTAATTGGGTGCCCTTGTCCATTATCTTATACAGAGGTACCCAGTTCACCTCTCAATTTTGGAAGTCTTTTCAGAAGGGACTTGGTACCCAAATTAAGCTCAGCACATCTTTTCACCTGCAGACAGATGGCCAAGCTAAGCGGACTATCTAGACCTTAGAAGATATGTTGAGAGCATGCGTGATCGATTTCAAGGGCAGTTGGGATGATCACCTACCTCTTATCGAGTTTGCGTACAACAACAGCTACCACTCCAGTATCCAAATGGCCCCGTTTGAGGCATTATATGGTAGTAGGTGTAGATATCCTATAGGGTGGTTTGAGTTTGGTGAAGCTACTTTGATAGGGCTAGACTCAGTCACGAGGCAATGAAGAAGGTGCAACTTATCGGTGCACCAAGTCTTCCATGTGTCACTATTGAAGAAGTGCATCGATGATCTAGCCTCAGTTGTGACACTAGAAAGCATGGGAATAAAAGATAGTCTCTTGTACGTAAAGGTCCTAGTTCAGATCCTTGAGCGTTAGGTTCATAAGCTAAGGAACAAAGAAGTAGCTTCAGTCAAAGTCTTGTGGAGAAATCAACATGTAGAAGGAGCTATGTGGGAAGCCGAACCATATATGATGGCTAGATACCAACACTTATTCCCTTAAAGCTCTATTTAAGTTTAAGGTATCAATTTTCTCCCTAAAACGCTATTCAGTTACATGTTCAATCCATGTGTCCCAGTTTCTTTCATGTTAATGAATGTGTCTATGATTCGTGAATTCAGTTCACTCATGTAGTTCAGTTCAGATTTAGTTATTCTGTTACTTTTCAGCTTTCATGATCAGTATTGGACTATAATGATTGCAATTTCCTACTTTTCTATGTGTTTTCATACATTCGAGGATGAATATTCCCAAGGGGAGATATTGTAATACCTAAAAAACCCTAAGGTCAGACCCGAGAGTTGAAATAGAGAAAATAGGATTTTCTACACCAGGTCACAGAACGAATCGTTCTATGACTCGTGTGGTAGGCCACGAGTCGTGGAGTGACTCATGAGGAAGGGTCCGGACTTGGTTGAAAATTTGGGAAATTGAGTGACCACGTGTATGACCACAAGTCGTGGTCAACACCACGAGTCTTAATGTGAGTCGTGGTCAAGGGTTGACTAGAAGTTGGAAAATTTGGACACTGCACTTAACGGGTCCTCACCATGACTCGTTTGGGACACCACGAGTCATGGTGTCGCTCGTTGTGACCGCTAGGTGGTTTTTGGTAGTGAGGACTACGGGAGGTGACCACGAGTCATGGTCACCGGTAACGAATCGTCAAGTAGCCCGTGGTGACCCCTGAAGAGTAATTTTGGTTCAGTGGCAATGGGAGATGTCACGAATCGTTAGGTCTCCTAACGACTCGTGAAGTCATTCGTTGGCAGTTTGGGAAATCTCTAGAAAATTTCCAGTGCACATCATGATAGGGCACCACGAGTCGTCCCTGACCTCACAACCTATGGAGTGCATCGTGGGGACTGGCAGCGTCCTTTTTCCTGCGAATTTCCTAGGGTGTTTTATGTAATTTCCTAAGCTCCTAGACTCTAAATTGCATCATTTTGGGTTTTAATCATGGGTTTTAGAGGGGATAACCGACGGTTTATTTCATTTCTCACATCCCCTCAAAGGTTAGAACGTAGAATTCTCTCAGAAAGACTCAGAGCAGAAGCTAGGGCGATTTAATTCTCTTCAGATTTTGAAGGGAATCTCTTAGGGATTTCCATCACCGGGTATGTGGGAATTCAACAAGGGAATAGTTCTTCCCCTATGTCCCTAAAAATTTCCTCTATCTTCTCTATCAGTTCTAGCCCTGAAATTTTGAATGTGAATAAATGATATATGAAACTTCGTTCATAGCGTGTGGAATAACGTTTATGTTGATAGTTGTCATAATTTTACAACCTAGTTATCATGTTAATACTCATTCTTGTAAGAATGGTTTTAGCCCTAGCTTTGAATTCAGTAAACTAGAATTTTGCCTATTGGACTAGTTCTTCCTTGTGGCTTGATTTTATCAAATGGGTTTTCCCATTTTACTAGGAAATGTTGAGAATTCAGTCAGATTCATGTTAGACTAGTCTCAATCAGATTTTAGCAACCTCAGTGTTGTTCAGAAAAATGTTAGCTGATCAGTTTGACGATAGTTAACCCTTGAGGTGTCTATGATACCTCCATGTTATTAGTATTAGATTTAGTATCATATTTTAATGGTTCTGTAGGAGGTCATGGCACTTTCAGATAAGCAGCTCTGACCAGCCTTAGGACCAAAATTTTAAATTTCAATTTGTTTTTTAGACGGTTACGACACTTTCAGATAAGCAGCTTTGACCAGTCTTAGAACGCAGTACAGAATCCAGTCTGATAAGACTCTTCGAGTACTTGTAGATAGGTATTCCTGACTTAGTCTTTGGCCCCAGTTTTGAGCTATCAACTTAGTAGTCAGTCTAGGACTATCCAGTGGGAGTAGGACTTAGCACCGAGTGGACCGGGGTTCCAGTGCACCCAGGTTCCCAGAACTACGTTGCCACAGTATGTTATATTTTATTGGCCTCATGGACCAGACTCGGATCACTCAGTTCATTCCTTTATACCCTGGCAAGGTATATTGGGTCCTATCAGTGGGGTGTATACATTGGACTCTACGTCTAGCTCATTTAGTTATATGTCGGTTATAGACTCTCCCACTAGTCAGTTCAGTTTAGTCTCAGATTAGCTTAGTTAGAACAGTTCTGACTACTTAGCTCAAATCAGTTTAGTACAGTAGTTCAGATTAGTATCTCAGATTTAGGGCATGTCTTTGACCATCAAATAGGGTCATTTTTACCATTTGAGCATATTCAGTTATTCAGTTTCAGTATTTCAGTTGGTCATTGCATGTCTTTCCATTTCAGTTGTTTTATTATCCGTGTTATGGTTTCTCTCACTTACTTAGTACATTCAAAGTATTAACACATACCTTTTATGTTGTATCATTTTATGGTACAGCTGCAAGTTCTCATTTCCAGCACCGTTAGCAGATCTCCCTTAGAAGTATTCAGTAGCATCATCGGTGAGTCCTCATCTTTTGAGGATGAGGATCTTTTTTTCAGTTAGATTTAGAGTTAGCTGGGGGTTTGTCCCATCAACTCATCAGATAGATGGCTTTCAGACATAGACAGAGTTTTCAGATTTATAGCTTTGTTTCATTTGTATAAAACTCATGACTTAGTTCTTCTTCATAAATGTTTTATTTTATTATTTTAAAGCTTCATTTATGTCTTTACTTAGAATGCCAGTGTTATGATAGACCACGGGTTGACTTGGGGTTACTTGTGACTCCAAGTACCATGTCCCCTCCAGGGTATGGACTTGGGGCGTCACCAAAGTATAATCATAACTATACAAAAATCATGTGGAATAGTGGGAGATTCTTATAACTGACATACCCCATACGAGCACATATGGAGCCCGACCTGTAAACCCCTAGTCAGGAGGGTGTTCGTAACTTACCAAGGATAGAACCATGAAAAAGGTGTGATATCACAATAAAAGGCCCATTTTGGCAAAGGGAATAGTATCATGGAGGTCCCATCGTGGCTGACATTGGCGCGTAGTTCTGAGACTCGGGGTATGCTTGGACCCCGGTTCTACTTGGTGATAAATACTACTCCCAAAATATATATAGTGCTCATAGGATAATATTCATGAGATTCATAGGCTAGTTTAAAATCATGAACTAGCCATGAAAATAAGGTCTGTCAGTCAACCATAATCATAAATCCATAAATCATGAAGTTCATGCATACTTGTAAAACATGTATATACTTGATATCTCATGAATCCATGGTAAGTATTTAATAGAAATCATATCATAAGTCATAAATCATACTGGGTTAAAGAACATCAAAATCAAAGTGAAATCATAACTTGAACTTTTATGAAATATGCATAATTGGGCATAATTTGAAGAAAATTTAAATCTAAATAGTTCTAAAATCTGCCCATGATTTGTAAAACATGAATTCATACATGAGAGGAACTAACCCAAACATAGATCATAAGGATTTCATAAGAATTGAGATAAAACCCCATAGAACTATTAATAGAATTACATGAATTATAGAGGAGTTGGGTATGGGTGTGAACAATTTTACTCATTTATAACCCTACATACCTGAGAAAAGCTGATTCTACCACTCTCTTGATTTCCCAATGAAGAATTGATGAAAAACTTGAAGGACTAGGCTTGATCACCTCTCCAAAACCTCTAAACTTGTATGCATGAATAAGAATAGCTTAGAATGAACTTACCCCTCTAAAAGATCTCTATTACTAGCTTAAAATGACGTAGTTTGGGCCTTAGGATCATTGGAATTACGGATATGCCCTTAGTAATCTCGCAAAGCAAAACAGAATGTCAGTCCCAATGAGGGACTGGGCAAGTCGTCGTCAAAGGGCATACTCATGGTCTGCGTCCGTCGCCTCCACTGGAAAATTCACCTTGATTGTCACCACGAGGCACATGATGATTCATTACTAGTGACAACGACTCATGGTCACCTCCTGTTGTTCTCAATGCCAGAAACCAACTAGGGGTCACCACGGGTGACGCCACGAGTCGTGGTGCTTTCCAACGAGTCGTGGTGAGGACCCCTTAAGTGCACTATCCTATACTTCCTCTTCCTTCAGCCATCCCTGACCACGAGTGACCTAACGACTCATGGGGCTGTCCACGACTCGTGATCACACCCGTGGTCACCCCAACATAAAATTTTCCAACAAGTCAAACCTTCTCACTACGAGTCACTTAATGACTCATGGTCATCCTGACGGGTCACAAGATGACTCGTTCTGTGACCTGGTGCAGAAAATCATGTTTTCTCTATTTTAACTACCGGGTCTAGTCTTGGGGTTTCCGGGGCATTATAATATCTCCCCCTTAGGAACAGTAATCCTTGAATGTTGGAAAAAATACAGAAAAGCAGGGAAATGCAACCATCATACTCTAATACTGATCATATAAGCCAAAAACTGATGGAATGATGACTCCGATTTGAACTACATGACTGAACTGAATTCCCGAACCACACATAAATCTGTTTACATGAAAGAAACTGAGGTACATGAGCTGAACATGAATCTGAATAGTGTATTAAGGAGGAAACTAATACCTTAAGCTGAAATTGAGCCGGTAGGGACTCGATGTGGGTATTTAGCCATCATATCTACCTCGGCTTCCCACATAGCTCCCTTAACATTTGATTCCTCCATAAAACCTTAACTGAAGATATTTCTTTTTTCCTTAACGTGAGAACCTGTCGATCCAATATCTCCACCAGAACCTCTTCATAACTAAGGTTGTCTTTCAAACCGACACTGTCCACTGAAACAATTAGAGTTGGATCACCCACACACTTCCTTAAGAGTGATACATGGAAAACTGGATGGACTGAAGCTAATTCTGAGGGAAACTCCAATTCATATGCTACCTTGACAACCCATTTCACATTTCGATATGGGCCAACATAACGGGGACTGAGTCTCCCTTTCTTTTCGAACCTATCACTCCCTTCATGGGAGACACCTTTAGAAACACCCAATCATCGACTTCAAACTCAAGTTCTCTACTTCTCACATCCATATAGGACTTTTGGCGACTCTGAACTTTTTTTAGCCTGTCCTTTATAAGCTGAACTTTCTCCATGACCTCATAGACTGAATTCGGTCCTATCATCGCAGCTTCACCTACGTCAAACCAACAAATAAACGATCTACATCTCCGCCCATAGAGAGTCTCAAATGGAGCCATCTGAATGCTGGAATGATAGTTGTTGTTATACACAAACTCAATGAGAGGAAAATGCTCATCCCAACAACCCTTGAATTCAATCAGGCATGCTCTCAACATGTCCTCAAGAGTCTGAATAGTCCGTTCCGCCTGACCATCGATTTGTGGATGAAATGTTGTATTGATCTTAACCTGAGTACCAAGTCCCTTTTTGAAATGATCTCGATCTCCAACACTGAGAGGTAAATTGAGTACCTCTATCCGATATGATGTACAAGGGCACTCCATGCAACTGAACTAGCTCTCGGATGTATAGTTTAGCATAATCCTCCGCTGAATTAGTAGTTTTGACCGGTAGAAAATGAGTGGCTTTGGTCAACTTGTCCACCACCACCCAAATGGAGTCGTACTGCAGACGGGTGCGAGGCAACCCTGTGATAAAGTTCATATTGATCTCCTCCCACTTCCAAGTAGAGATACTGATATCCTGAAGTGCACCTCCCGATCTTTGATAATCAATCTTCACTTACTGACAATTTGGACACTTAGCCACAAATTCAACTATGTCCTTCTTCATGCCATTCCACCTATAGGCTTTCCGTAGGTCACAGTACATCTTGGTGGCACCTGTATGTATAGAATATCTAGAACCATGATCCTCATACATCATCTGATCTCTCGAATTATCAACACCGGGGACACACCAACTACCCTAGTATCGAAGCACACTATAATCATAACCATGCATAAATCATGAGGAATAGTGGAATATTCTTATAATCGACATACCCCAAATGAGCACACATGGAGCCCAATCTGTAAACCCCTAGTCAGGAGGGTGTTCATACCTTGCCAAGGGTAGACCATGAAAGAGGTGTGGTATCACAATAAAAGGCCCATTTGGGCAAAAATGATAGTATCATGGAGGTCCCATCATGGCTATGTAGGCGCGTAGTTCTGAGACTCGGGGTATACTTAGACCCCGGGTCTACTCGGGGTTAAATACTACTCTCAAAACATATATAGTGCTCATAGGATAGTATACATGAGATTCATAGGCTAATTAAAATCATGATAATCATAAGAATGCTTGATATACGTGAACTAGCCATGAAAATAAGGCCCGTGAGTCGGCCATAATCATAAATATCCGTAAATCATGAAGTTCGCGCATACTTGTAAAACATGTATATACATGATATCTCATAAATTCATGGTAAGTATTTGAGAGAAATCATATCATAAGTTATAAATCATAATGAGTTAATGAACATCAAAATCAAAGTGGAATCATAACTTGAACTTTCATGAAATATGCATAATTGGGAATAATTTGTAGAAAATTTAAATTTAAATGTTATAAAATCTAGCCACAATTCGTAAAACATGAATTTATACATGAGGGGAATTAACTCATAGATAGATCATAAGGATTTTAAAAGAATTGGGATAAAACCTCATCTCATAGATAGATCATAAGGATTTTAAAAGAATTGGGATAAAACCTCATAGAATTATGAATAGAATTTCATGAATTAGATAGGAGTTGGGCATGGGTGTGAACATTTTCACCCATTCATAATCCTACATAACTGAGAGAATCTAATTCTACCACTCCTTGATTCCTAATGAAGAATTGATGAAAAACTCAAAGGACTAGGCTTGATCGCCTCTCCAAACCTAAACTTGCATGCATGAATAAGAATAGCTTAGAATGAACTTAACCCCCTCTTAAAACTCTCTATTTATAGCTTAAAACGATAAATAGGCCTTAGGATCATAAGAATTACGGATAATCCCTTACAATCTCGCAGATAAAATGGATTGTCAGTCCTAATGAGGGACCGGATGAGTCGTCGTCAAAGGGCACAACTCATGGTAAGGCGTCCGTCGCTCCACTGGAAAATCTACCTTGGACAGTCACCACGAGGCACATGATATCGCCATCGTGACCACGACTCATGGTCACTTCCCGTCATCCTCATTGTCGGAAACCAACTGGGGTCACCACAGGCGACACCACGACTCATTGTGCTTTCCAACGAGTTGTAGTAAGAACCTGTTATGAACTATCCCATACTTCCTCTTATTTAGCCATCCTCGATCACGAGTGACCTAACGGCTCATGGGGGATGACCACAACTTGTGGTCACACCTATGGTCACTCCTGCAACTTGAAAATTTCTAACAAATCAAACCTTCTCACCACGAGTCACATAACGACTTTTGATCTTCCTGATTGGTTACATAACGACTTGTGGTCATCCCGATAGGTCACAGACCACTCGTTCTATGACCTGGTGCAAAAATCTTTTATTTTCTCCATTTCAACTCCAGGGTTTGGTCTTGGGTTTCCAGGGCAATACAAATGCTCAAAACTCTTCCTCAATTTCCATGGACCCCAATTCTAGATTTGAAATTAATGATCTATGGGGTTTATTCCAATTCTTGTGAAATTCCTCTCGTGATCTATCGATGGGTCAATCTCTTTCATATTTAATCATGTTTCTAATGACGGCGGGGCAAATTCTTATAACTATTTTGAATATATATTTATAGGTTTGAATTTAAATCCAACTATGCC
The DNA here is from genome assembly GCA_018107945.1 of Datura stramonium. Taxonomy (NCBI): domain Eukaryota; kingdom Viridiplantae; phylum Streptophyta; class Magnoliopsida; order Solanales; family Solanaceae; genus Datura; species Datura stramonium. The sequence continues at coordinate 25,838 of JACEIK010003527.1, read as the reverse complement.
CAACTATGCATGTTTTATGAAAAGTCAAGTTATGATTTCATTAGTATCTTGAACTTAATTAGCCCAACTATGATTTACGATTATAATATGATTCTCTTCAGAACTTATCATGGATTTAAGAAATATCAAGTATATACATGTTTTATAAGTATGCATGAACTTCATGATTTATGAACTTATGATTATGGGAGACACGCCTTGGCTTGGCTAATTCACGTATTTTATGTATGTTGTGAATTATTATTATTTAAACTAGCCCATGAATCTCATGTATGTGTTATACCCCAGAAGCTCTAAGATTAGACTCCAGGAGTTGAAATGGAGAAAAGAGGATTTTCTATACCAGGTCATAGAACGGGTCTTCATGTGACTCCATCGTGCTGACCAACGAGTCGTTATGACTCATGGTAAGGGTTGTTGACTTACCCGAAAATTCAGAGTTTGGGTGACCACGGGTCGTGGTAAGCCCCATGAGTCGTCAGGTAACCCTTGGTCAAGGTAATTGAAGATAAAGGATGAGTGGTAGTAGACTCATCATTGACACCTGAGTCATGGTCAGCCACCCATTCCTATATGGGGAGTCGTGGGTCAACATTGCTAATGATTTAAGGTTTCAGTTGAAGTACCAAGTGTGACTCACGAGTCATGGTCACCAGTAACTAGGTTGTTAGGTCCTCATGGGGACCTCAAGGAAAAGTGGCAATGCACACGACGACCGGATACCAAAGAGTAGTGGTCCTTGGTAACGACTGCCTAGTTCCCTCGTGGGAACTAGCAGTCAGCTATTTATCATGAGAATTAAATAAGTATTTTCATAATTCCTATGATCCTAAAGCCTAAACTATGTCGTTTTAAGCTATGAATAGCGAGTATTAAGAGGGTCAAATTTATCAGATCATTCCTACTCATGCATGCAAACTTAGAGAGCTAAGGAGGTGATCAAGCTTAATCCTTCAAGTTTTTCTTCAATTCTTCATTGGGCAATAAAGGGAGTGGTGAAATCAGTCTATCTAAGGTATGTAGGGTTTGAATAGGTAAATTTGTTCATAACCATGCACAATCTCTCCTTTAATTCATGAAAATTTATTGATAATTTAAGGTTTTATCCAAATTCTTATGAAATCCTTATGATCTATCTATGGGTTAATCTCCTTCATGTGTCACCCATGTTCTATGAATCATGTGATTTTTACAACTATTTCAATTCTTATGGATTTAAGTTTCTAGAAAACTATACCCAATTATGCATGTTCGATGATAAATCAAGTTATCATTCTACTTTGATTTTGATGTTCATTAACCCATTATAATTAATGACTTATGATATGGTACCCCTAAAATTCTCATCATGAATTTATGAATATCAAGTATATACATGTTTTAAGGTGTATGCATGAATTTCATGATTTATCGATTTATGACTTTTCCCAACTCATGGGTTCTTGTTCAGGCTAAACATGTACTTTAAATGGGTATCAATAAGGATGTTACTTTATTTGTCCATGAATTTCATAAATGATTTTATGGTTACTATACAAACCTAATGTGCATGTTTTGGAAGCATTGTCTAGCACCGACTAGCCTCGCTCAAAGTATCATATCGTGCCCTGCAACTACGTGCCACCGTAAGTTCATTTATATATATAATCCAATATTAATGGATGCCCTCTTCGTGATATCACATACTGCACATCCCTTGCCTGGCAAGCCGGGGCGACTCTACCCACTTGAGGAGATAATTGGGCCACATGTAAGGCCTCTACCACGATGGTGCTCGCGAGACGAGTCCCCACTGTTCCTCATGATTTATCTATGATTATGATTATATACCTTGGCTCAATCTGTGTTTAATAAATCTCTTCTCTTATGATTATGATTATGAATAATTTACAAATGTTTTGAAAACCTTTGAGCCTTATGTTTGTACATTTATGATATTCATGTTATGGTCATATTGTCATACTCTTATGAACTTTTTATGTATTTTAAATGTCCACTTTACTTCTTGCGTACTCGGTACATTCCACGTACTGACTGCATACTCTATGCTATATCATTTTATGATATTGTTCATCATCAATTTCAGCCCATCACTAGCAAGCTTCCAGAGTTAGTATCCGTATCTATTGTTGAGTCCTCATCCGCCGAGGGCCCTCTCCATTCAGTTATGTTTTACGTATTTCCAGTTTCAGACTTGTCAGGTTAGTTGGGGAAAAGGTCCTACTCCACCCATCAAATATGTTAGAGGCTTTTAGACTATATATAGTAATCAGCTTGTCATATAAGTAAAGTGAATTCTGTTCGATGCTATGTTATGATTGAACTTCCATTATGTTTATTGTGTTAAATTTTCTACTTTAATGTATTTAGCTAGATGCATGTTCATTCCATTGGTCCACTTGGAGTCTCTCGCCTTGTCCCGTGGTTCATCCGGCCTATGTTCGGGTCGTGACAAACTTGGTACGTAGAAATAGATTTTGAAGAGTCCTAAGGTGTTTGAAAGTCGCTTAGGTAGAGTCTTTTTCATGGGTGTAAAGTGTGCCACACTTATGAAGAAGAGGCTACGAGACGTTTAGGAAATATTTCCTTCTTTTCATGATCTAAGTGATGTCATGAAATGTCTTCTATCCTTCTAACTCATGCTATTTGTGATTGCATGATCATGCCTCCCCGCGTAGTTAATCTGCAGAAAGGAATGGAAATGGAAATGGCCACGAGGATGGTAATGGAGACGAGTACCAAAACCCCAGCAGCCCATGAGCAATAATGCACTGGAACCAATGCTCACGCCGAATTTAGACAAGAATTCGTATGCTGGGGCACAGCCTTGATCGCCTGTGTCAACCGCAGGCAAGACGCATGTCTCATGCGTAATAGGGAATACGGTGGCAGCGAGGTTCATAGACTTTCGAGGATGAACCCTCCCGAAGTTCCTTGGATCGAATGTGATGAAGATCCACATGATTTCATTGAGGAGATTCTCAAGAACACCTGCATTATGGGGTGACTAGAGAGGAGTGTGCCGATTTAGCCTCTATCAGTTGTGATGAGTTCCAGCCGATTTCTTGATTGGTTCTTCTCTGGGAGATGAGGGAGCTGAAAGCGCCGAGTTCATGAATCTCAAACAGGAAAGATGCACTTGCTCAGAGTATGCCTTGGAGTTCGCACACATCTGTCCAACTATGTACTTGAGTTGGTGGCGGATCGTAGGCCTATGTGAGAAAGTTTGTAGACGTGGATAACACTTTGGTTAGAGATTTCTAGACTGCGATGCTTCTAGATATTGACTTTGCCCGGATAGTCCTACGCACAGCAAATGGAGGCGGTACAACTGAAAGTGAGCGAGAGGGAGGCCAAGAGGCCAGGACTGACAGCATCGAATTCTCCTGGGCCGAGGCCTAGTGGGCACCGGTGGTCCCACCTTTTCACCTCAAAGAACATCATCGCTTGTGTCCCATCCGCACTCCAAAGGTGACAAGAGAGCAGGGCCTCAAATTCAAGGGACCAGAGAAGTATGCGTATAGAGTGCACCTTCGCCTTGCAGAAATGCAGCAATACCATACCGGAGAGTGTTTGTTGGGATGGGATATTTGTTATGGATGGCGATCCGGGCCGTACGGCCGAGAGTGTCCCTTGTCTAGACAAGGTAGTGATAGAGGTCATGCTAAAACTACCAACCGCAGTAGCACTAGCGTGCCCACTTCTAGCGTGGTGCACTCCACCAAAGGAGGTGGGCGACAAAGACCAAAACAGATTTTATGCCCTATCTTCCAGCCAGAGTTAGAGTTCTCCCCATTATGTAGTCACCGGTATTTTGCGAAGTCATCCTTGATATACATGCTTCTAGTTATATCCAGGGATACCTTGTCTTTTGTGACACTTATGTGGCTAGTATTTCGGAGTCAATCTCGAAATCTTAATGTAACCCTTCACCCTACTCCAGTGGGTGATTCAATATATATAGATAAGTGTATAGAAGTTTCCTACTACGGTCCTTTGAAAAGTCACCTCAGCATCTAGTAGAGTTAGCTATGACCGACATTTTGATGTTATCCTCGCATGGTTTGGCTATTTTCATGTTATGCCTCGCTTAATTTTAGAACCTGGCAAGTAGAGTTCAGATTTCTGAGGGAGCCAATCATAGAATGGAAGGGTAGTTCAGTTGTGTCTGTAGATAGTTTCATCTCCTATCTTACGACCAGAAAGATGATCTTCAAGCATTGTGTGTACCTTATAGATAGGGTTAAGGATGCTACGCTCGAGACCCGACCATCTAGTTAGTCCTAGTAGTATGAGTATCCAGAAGTCTTCCAGATGATATACTGAGAACTTCTTTGGTGGGAAGATTGATTTTTGGTATTGACCTTATTCTCATATGCAACCTGTATCTATTCCTTTTTGGCTGCATCAATGGCTCCATCCATAAAGGAGTTAAAGGAGCAAATGGAAAGACTTGTTATAAGAGTTCATCAAACTGAGCAAATCCTCATGGGGTGTACCCAAGTTCTCTTTGTCCGAAAGAAAGATGGTTCTCTTTGTATGTGTATTGGATTATCGGTAATTGAACAAGGTCACTATCAAGAACAGGTAATGTCATCAGGGATCGATGATTTGTTTGACCAGCTTCAAGGTGCCAAGTTCTTTTCGAAGATAGACCTCAGATCTTGATACCATTAGCTCAGGGTTCGGGAAAGTGACATCCTGAAGACAACCTTCAAGATGCGGTATGGTCATGAGTTTGTAGGCTATGTCTTTTGTACTAATGAATGCTCTTGCAGCTTTTATGATCCGATGAATGTGGTGTTCAGGCCATACTTGGATATGTTTGTGATCGTGTTTATGGATGACATCTTGATATACTTCCCGAAGCGAGAAGGAGCATGACACTCATTTGAGGGTGGTACTACAGACTCTCAAGGACCGCCACATATGCCAAATTCAGCAAGTGAGTTGAAATCAGTGGCATTATTGGGCCATGTGGTGTCTAGAGGGTATTCGTGGACTCTCAAAAGATCGAAGTGGTGAAGAATTAGCCTAGAACGGGGAGTCCTTCATATATCAGGAGCTTCTTGGGTTTAGCTGGCTACTATCGGAGGTTTGTTGTGATTTTTCATCTATTACAGCGTCATTGACCACAAATTGACCCAAAAAAGTGAAATTCCAATGTCTGAGCTTTTGAAAGGAGCTTTCAGGAGTTGAAGACTCGACTTACGTAAACATTGGTGTTAACTCTATCGAAGGGTATAGATGGGTTTGTGGTGTATTGTGATGCTTCTAGGATCAGTCTTTGCTATGTATTGATGCTACATGACAAGGTTATAGTGTATGCTTCAGGCAGCTGAAGGTGCATGAAAGGAATTACCCGACCCATGATCTTGAATTGGAGGCGATGGTATTCTTTAAGATATGGAGACAATTATTTGTATGAGGTCTCGTGTAGATGTGTTTATTGAACCACAAAAGCCTAGAATATTTGTATACCTAGAAGGATCTAAATATACGCCAAAGGAGGTGGTTGGAGCTACTCAAGGATTAAGGAACCCCAATGGCAGCGTACGCACTTAGTAGGAATTCTATGGAGAGTGTGTCCCATGGGATGAGGATGAAGGAGTTGGTGAAGGACGCGGCATCGGCTTACATGGTTGGGAGTTCGTTTGGTTAACTTGACCGATAGCGGTGTTATAGTGCAAAACGGGTCAAAATCATCCATGGTGACTGATGGCTAGACAAGACGAGGACCCTATTTTGCAAAGTTAAAGGAAGCCGCTCAAAATCGTAAGGTAGAAGTCTTCGCCAAAGAGGAGATGGTATACTTCGATATTAGGCCGCTTGTGTGTCTTGGACGTTGATGATTTGAGAAATCGAATGTTGCATGAGGCTCACGGTTCCAGAAATTCGATACATCCAGGTGCCACCAAGATGTACCGTGACCTACGGGAAGTCTATTGGTGAAATGGCAAGAAGAAGGAAAACGCAAAATTTGTAGCTAAGTGTTCAAACTATCAAGAAGTGAAGTTTAAGCACTACAAACCTGGAGGTGTGCTTCAGGATATCAGTATCCCTACTTGAAAGTGGGAAGAAATTACTATGTACTTCATCACAGGGTTACCTCTACACTCTGTCGGCGTATGACTCCATTTTGGTGGTTGGGGATAAAGTTGGACTAAAGCCGCTCATTTTCTACCAATCAAAACTACTTATTCAACGGAGGACTATGCCAAACTATTTATTGGAGAGCTAGTTAGGTTTCATGTGGGGTTCCTTGTCCATCATATCAGACAGACGTACTCAGTTTACCTCTTAATTTTGGAGATCGTTTTAAAAGGACTTGGTACTCATGTTAAGCTTAGCACAACATTTAACCCGAAAACGGATGGTCAGGACGGAGCGGAAAATTCATACTCTCTAGGACATCTTGAGAGCATGTGATTGAGATTTCAAGGGTAGTTGATGATCATTTGAGTCTTATTGAGTTTGCATACACAACAACTATCATTCCAACATTCAGATGGCCTGCTGAGGCTCTCTATGGATGGAAATGTAGATCGCCTATTGATTGGTTTTAATTCGGTGAAGCTTCGATGATAGACTAAATTCAAATCCATGAGACCATGGAGAAAGTTTAGCTCATACGGGACGGGACCAAAGGAAATAACTCAAAGCCACCAAAAGTCATATGCTGATGTGAGAAGGAGGGAACTTGAGTTCGAAGTTGATGATTGGGTGTTTCTAATGGTTTCTCCCATGAAGTGAGTGATGATGTTCGAAAGAAAGGAAAACCTACCTCGTTATGTTGGCCCGCATCAATTATGAAGTGAGTTGCTGGGAAGTGGCATATGAATTCAGAGTTTCCTCGCATTAGCGTTCATCCTGTTATCATGTATGGCTCTTAAACAAGTGTTTAGGGGCAACTCTAGTTGTTCCGGTAGAGAGTGTAGGTGTGAGTATAGCCTTAGTTATGACTTGAGGTTTCAAAGGGAAATACCGGATCATTAGGTTCAAGGCCAAGAGACAAGGAAGTAGCTTCATAAAGTTTTATGGAGGAAATCATAATGTTGAGGAGCTACGTAAGAAGCCGAAGAAGATATGATGGCTAGATACCCACATTTATTCCTACCAGCCTCGCCTCTAGCTTGAGGTATCAGTTTTTGCCCTAAAACTCTGTTCAGCTTCATGTTCAATTCATGTGCCCCGCTCTTTCATGTCTATGTATGTATGTATGATTCATGAATTCAGCTTAGCCATGTATATACAATTGCTATTATTCCATTAATTTTCATATTTTATGATCAGCATTTGAATATAATGATTGTGTTTCAATTTTCCGTATGGTTTTAAAAAATTCATGAATGAATGTTCAAGGGGAGATATTGTTATACCCCGAAAGCCCTAAGATCAGACCTGGGACTTGAAATGCATAAAATAGATTTTTCTGCACCAAGTCACAGAATGGGTCATCATGTGACTCTCAGCTGGACTAATGAGTCAGCAGTGTGACTCCAGGTGAGCGGTGTTCACTTACCCGTAAAATTCAGAGTTGGGGGTGACCACGGGTCATGGTCAGCCCAATGAGTCTTGAGGTCACCTATGGTCAAGGGAAATTGGTAAATGAAGGATAAGGCAGTAGACCCCACGAACGGACACCACGAGTCGTGGCCAGTCACCATGAGTCGTGGTCACCAAGATTCATGTGGGGCGAGTCATGGTCGCGAGATTGCTAATGACGTAAGGTTTTGGCAATGGAAGAAATGAGTGGTGACCATGAGTTGTGTTCACTAGTAACAGGTCGTTAGGTCCCTTGTGGGGACTCCTCGAGGAAAAGTGGCAGTGCACACGACGATCGGGATACTACGAGTCGTGGTCCTTGTAATGACTCATCTAGCTCCTCGTGGGAACCGGCACCGCTATTTTCTACGAATTAAGTAAGTGCTTTTCCGTAATTCCAAAATTCAAAGTCCTAAACTATGTAGTTTTATGCTATGAATAGTGAGTATTAAGAGGGTCAGTTCATTCTAGACTATTTGCTCATGCATGCAAACTTAGAGAGCTAAGAAGGTGATCAAGCTTAATTCTTCAGTTTTTTCTTCAATTCTTCATCGGAAAATCAAAGGAGTGGTGAAATCAGTCCATCTAAGGTATATAGGGTTATGAATGGGTGAATTTGTTCACACCCATGCTCAATATCTCCCTAATTCATGAAAATTTTATTGATAATTCTATGGTTTTTTATCCATGAGAAGGCAAATTTACAACTATTTCAATTATAAACTTATCATATTATAAACTATCAAATACTTGCCCAATTATACATGTTCCATGATAAACTGCTATGATTCTACTTTGATTTCGATGTTCATTAACCCATTATGATTTATGACTTATGATATAGATTCCTCTCAAATGCTTATCATGAACTTCTTGAATATCAAGTATATATGTTTTAAGGTGTACATGAATTTCATGCTTATCTATTTAAGTGACTTTGCCTAACCGATGGGCCCTTGTTCGTGGCTAAACATGTATTTTAAATTGGGATCAATAATGATGTTATTTATTTCTCCATGAATTTCATATAAAATGATGTACGGTTATTATACGGCCTAATGTGTATGTTTTTGGAAGCGTGTCTAGCACCGAGTAGCCCGATGTTCAAACAATTACGCTGGTGTCTTAGAAACTACGTGCAACTGCAGGTTTATTTATATATATAATCCAATATTAATGGATCCCCTTCATGATATCACATACTGCACGCCCCTTGCCTGGCAAGCCTTGACGACTCTGCCACTTGAGTGACATAGTAGGGCCATCATGTAAGGCTCTACCATGATGGTGTCGGGCAGATGAGTCCTCCCACTGCTCTCATGATTTATTATAATTATGGGATTATATACCTTGGCTCAAGTCAAGCTTAATAAAGCTCTTCTCTTATGATTATGATTATGAATAATTTACAAATGTTTTTTGAAAACCCTCGAGCCTTATGTTTGCATTATGATATTTATGTTATGGTCATATTGTCATACTCTTTATGAAATTTTTATGCATTTTAAATTTCCATTTTATTTAGCTTGCATACTCGGTACATTCCACGTACTGACCATATACTCTATGTTGTATCGTTCTATGATATAGTCTCCCCTGATCATCAAACTCAGCTCGTCACTAAGCAGCCTTCCCAAGTTAGCATCCAGCCTCTATTGCCGAGTCCTCATCCGTCGAGGGCCCTCTACCATTCGGGGCTATGTTTTACATATTTTCAGTTTCGTGATTTGTTGGGTTAGTTGGTGGTGTGGTCCCATCAACCAATCAGATACGTTATAGGCTTTCTAACTGTATGTAGTAATCATATTTTCATGTATGAAGTGAATTCCAAATCTGATGCTATGTTATGATTGTACTTCCATTATGTTTATTATGTTAAGTCTTATTCTTTATTACTGAGATAGATGTATGTTCATGCCATGGGTCGAGTTGGAGTCTCCCATGCCCTCTTGTCCCGTGTCTCAATCTGGACTCCATGTTCGGCCGACAGTATATTTTCCTACTATAATATGAGCACTATATATGTTTTTGGTAGTATTATTTAACACTGCTAGATTCGGGGTCAGCATACCTTTGTGTCTCAAACTATGTGGCAATGTAGCTAGGATGGGACCTACCTTGAGACTATCCCCTTGCCCGAATAGGCCTTTCGTTGTGTATCACACCTCTTTCATGGTTCTACCCTTGGCAAGGTATGAACACCCTCCCGACTAGGGGTTTACAGGTCGGGCTCCATGTTTTCTCATGTGGGGTATGTCGGTTATAATAATTCCCCCATTGTTCCTCATGGTTTATGGCATGGTTATGTTTATGTTACTTTAGGCTCAAGCTATGCTTAATGAAGCTTTTCTCCTATTATTATGATTATGAATGATTTGAGAATATTTTGAAAACCTTGAGCCCTTATGTCACATTATGATATTTACATTATGATCATGTTGTCCTACTATGAACTCTTGCGTATTTTAACTATCCGATTTTACTTACCTTGCATACTCAGTACACTCCAAGTATTGACCGCATACTTTTTTTGTTGTATCATTTCATGATACAGGTCCGAAGGATCAGTCTCAGCCACATCATTAGCCCCTACCTCCTTCTGACTCGCCCATTCAGCAAGGTTGGTGAGTCCCCTCATCCTTCAAGGACGCTCAATCATTTATGGTTTATTATGTTCCTTCAGTTTTAGACTTTGTCAAGCTAGTTGTGGTATTGTCCCATCAGCTCATCAGTTATGTTAGAGGCTTTTCAGATGTTATGTAGAAACTAGCTTGTCGTTGTTGATTCAGTTCTAGCCTGATATAGATATATGTATGAAAACTTCCGCTATGTTGATTATGTTGATCATATATTTTATCATGTTAGGTTTAGATGTTATGTTCATTACATGGGTCGACTTGGAGCCTCTTTGAGTTTATTGTCCCATGTCTCACTTGGGTCTATGTTCGTTCAGGAGCATTATGTTACTTTGAGATACTTTTGACTTCCTCTCTTATTCATGTTATACCTTAATTTCTTTCTTTTGTTATGCTCTTGATTTTCTTATCATGTGCCATAGGTTGGGGCTTGGGGTCATTCGTGGCCCTAGGTCCCATGTCTCGATTCGGGGTCCATGCTCGGGGCATGACACATAGGATGCAAAAATGGGCCGCTGTTAGAACAAACGGTCCATCCTTTGTGTTCGTAGGTTCCACAGGTAATCATCTAACTTTGAACTCAATGAAACATAGAACGGGTCATTGTTCCTGTACGACCCATCGGACGAGCTGTGGTCACGATTAAAAGTTTTGACTTCCCTAATAACCCGACCAGACTCACCCACACCCAATCCTTATTAAAACCCAATAGCCTACCTAAAATACCATTTATTCAAATTTTTTTGGCCATGACTCCCTCCAAATTCATGTAAAATAACCAACTAAACATGATTGCTCTCACCCTCGTAAATTCTTGAAATTTAATGCCTATTTCGTACGTCAAGTAAGAGCTTTTGGAATGTCATACATGCTAGGAAAAAGCCCGAGGGAAGACCGGACAAGCGCCAAGTCGGAGCATCGCAAAGAAAATGTGACTTATAAATCGCATTCGACAAATGCGACTTGGTAACCGCATTCGACAAATGCAACTTAAAGAGGAAGTCGTGCAAAGCCCTCCGCGATTGTGCAAACTTTGTCACGGAGGCTTCCTCCGCGGCCAGCATGCCATGGAGGGGGGGGTTCAGGTCAAAGCATATAAAGCTCCCACTTTGGTTTTTTTTGGTCACTTTCCATTTTTCATTTCCAGAGAACGAACAAACAGGGGGCCGGCGGGATGCTCAGGAAGTTATTAGGGTGAGTGGAGTGAATTTATTTTTTGATGGTTTGACTCGGTAGTAATAGATTGCATGTTGATTATACCTTCCGGCTTATGGGGGATGGTATAGGTTCTTGTATGCTATATATATATATATATATATATATATTTGTTACTTACTAAATATATATACATGCTACTATTAAATGGATAATTAGCAGGACGCCGCATCTACGTGTATGATTCTTACTCCTTCCAACATGCTTAAGTCGCATGCATTCTTCTATTCCGCATGCTTTTATCTCATCTCTATCATTTCAGTAACTACCAGTTTAATGCTCATCTTCAGTTATGTTAAGTTTTGGTTTGCATAATCAAGATTAGTGGTACCGATGCCCGCTTGGGGCGTTGCATTACTTGCCTGTGTACTCATAGACGAGGAGCCGATCTCGTAATCTAAACAAACTTCACGCAGTCACCGCCTCCTGCTGTCCTCGGGAGCTAGACAATAGAGGTTTATTTCTTCTTTTGTTGTACATTATGGGTAGGCTTGGGGCCCTATCCTCGACCATCTTACCGCATTCTAGAGGCTTGCATTGTATTTTCCCTGCTGCTAGCCGTACTGCCGTGTGAGGTCAGTTTATATATTTGTAGTTGTTTATGATGGTCGTGTGGGGCCTTATTCGCTAATAGCGTGACTGCTTATTACAGAGTGCTTGATGCATTTGATTCAATGTTTCATTGAAACTAGTCAACAGTGTGGCCTTTTCTTGGTCACAGGTCTGTCCCTTTTAAACTACCGTTGTTTCGTTGCTGTTGCTGTCTTGGCGGTGCCAGGCCTAGTCGGCTCGGGAGGCTGTATTTACACGTTATAGCCCGTTGGTTCCATGAACCTAGAGTTAGAGCCAGCCTCGGCACCAGGAAGTTTAGGCTTCGCTTGTCCAGCCAGCCTGTGTCTTAGTAGCGCATTAGTGCCATTCATTCTAAGGCGGGGGCGGCGCTCTCAATTCACCTCCATCTCGTGACGAGTCAACAAATTCCTAGCCTTGCCGATTTCGTGTCCATCTACTCAAGTGAGGATTTTAGGAAATAATTTAATGCTTTAATATTATCATGATTATGTGTAAAATGTTATCTTAATGATTTTAAAAGACATGAATTTAGGGTAAACTATATGACTTAGAGTAGAGTGGAGGCTTACACTGTTGATACCAAGAGTAAGAGGGAGTATGGCCATGGTTTAGGTCTCGTTAAACATAAAGAAATTAAGAAAATTTTTAACGGAAACTAATCAAATAGGTGTCTTAGAATTTTGATGGGGGTGAAGTCTGAGTAACTCCCTCAAAACATGCTTAAAATACAATAATGTCATGGGTGATTGAAGAACTGAACTGAACACATTGTATAAGGAGGGTATATTTTCACGAACCAATCACTAATCTGCTATCTCACAATGGCTGCTGATTGGGTTGTTAGTATTGCCTAGTAATCTAAGTTCCAGATCTCACAAAGAGTTGTTTAACTAACCATTGTATCATCAATAGATCGTTGGATGTAGCTTCATGAGTAAGAAGTTCTGAAAACTACATCTCGTTGACCCAATTGAACGTCTTTACTTATGGGCCATTGTTTCTCCTAATCACCCATCGTATGTAGTCATAGTAAGAAGTACCAATGGCCACTTTTTAGAAGTCTGTACAACGACCACAATAATGGGTCGTTTGTTCTCATAACGAGTCGTACTGATGGTCGTCTAATCTGATAGTTTCAAAATGCACTATTATTATTTTTTTGTTCTTTTGAATCTAATAGTTATTCCATTGGTATAATGCCTCCAAAAGGGAACAAGAAGCAACAAGAAGCTACTACAAGGAAGGACAATGCTAAGAAGTGCCAGCTTCGAGACGAGACCCAGTCGGCACCTCTAGTGGGATTGAGGACTATGATATTTATCTTCTGAGGATTCTCCTTCACTGGCTAGGGCGTAATCCAAGGTAAAGGAAACAACGACTACCTACTCCCAGTCTGCGTAGGAGAGCAGACCAGTCTGATAGTTAAGACCCTCCTACGGATGATGCAGAAGAAGAGATTATGACGCTGTGGAGTCAGGGAGCCAGATAGTGCTACCCAGGCACTGTGGGGAGAAAATCAAAGATTGGGAGGAGAGCCAGAGAATAGGAAGAGGACTCCAACCCTCCCACCAAATCAATGTGGCACCAAAAGATGGACCGTATAGGGTTCCCGAGACATCTACTATGCGGGGTTGCACCTCAATGACAAAGGGAACCCCCAAGCAGTATTTGTGGGAGGAGCTCGATCCAGAAAGATGTTTTGAATGAGGTCTCAAAGCTCAAATGGATCTTTTTGATGTTTACAACATGCATTGGATGGTCGAGACACCGGCACATACAATGTGGAGATAGTGAGTTATATAACAACTACTAATGCAATAGCTGGAGAAATATACCTTTTCGAGGCAAGCAATAAAAAAGGAGCCAGTTCTAGATTCAGTTCGGGTGAGAGCGAATTTCCGATAAACATGTCCGAGAGGTCCATCACTGTGTTAATGGGTAGTGACTATATGGTGCCGACTCGCACCGTAGAGTATGATTGGCCGGATGAAGGCGTTAAAAGGGGTGGAAGAAGTTGGAGTACTGAAGAGGCTAATGTATCAATGGATGGCCACATATTGTTGAGGCCAAGGAGGAATCAGAATGGGTCATCAAAGTGGGAAGCCAATATACAAAGCCTCCCTAACTTTTTGGCTAAATCTTGCACCATTACACACCAGCTAGCACCTACAGCAAATGATAATATTTTAAGTGCAGAACAGGAAACCTTGGTGGGTTGTATAATGTCAGATTATTTGCTAACATCCCTTAGATCATTGCCACAGAGATTCGGGAGTGGGCGGTCAAGGAAAACACTATTATCCCGTTCTTGATCCTGATCTATCAACTGTGTATGGAATTTGATGTGCATTTCCCGTCGGACATTGGTCATCTAATTAACAATAACCAAGACGATGGATATAGCATTGATCAAGGATGACCTGAATCCAGTGGCTAGATTTTGAGGTCTAGTTGTGGGCCCAAGATTTGTTGAGGGTGTTACAGGCAGAAGTGAGCAAGTTGATTCTTCTGCCCAGGCTAAGTAGACCATGGAGCTTTCAGCTACTCAAGCCGGTGATTCACTAGCTACTACACCTATCACTCCCGATAGCATTTCACAGCCTATTCCCACTGGTTATATGCTGGTCCCTAAGGTCTACATGAGGAAAATGACCAAGAGGCTAAATATTGTTGAGCGGAAGATTGAGATGTTGCTCGAGCATGTCAAGCATTGGGTCAAGAAGGAGATAGATGAGGTAGCGAGGGGGTTGCATATGAAACTGGATGGATTTAAGGTAAGCTTCAATCAAGTTCGATCCAATACTCACACTCAAGATTGGGATATAATAGAGAGAGATTTGGCAGCATTAAGAGCCTCCATGGCAGAGTTGTCATCTTGATAGACTCCTATTTTACCACCGCTAGTCATTTTAGTGATTGAGGAGGACCTGGATGAGGAGATCCCCTAGCTCTTTGAGCTTAGGTTAGCCGCGTGTGAAAAAGGAAAAAATAAGTGGGCCGTTGAGGGAGATGAGTATGAAGAAAGAAAGCAGAGGAAGAAAGAAAGAAGAGACTGAAGGCTGCACTCCGAGAGTGTGCCACACCTCTGATGTGCATGAGAGAGAGAGATGTAGGAGAAGGGAAAGGGGGCTGGCAGTTCGGTCATGAGTGCAGTACCCTGAGGAGAGAGGGGATAAACTTATTTCCCCCGTAGCTAATGCTTCAGAGAGCCACCGATCGTAGATGGTTCCACTACTATTGAGGCTAGGGTTAAGTTTGAGACTCTAGTTGCTAAGGATTATGGGGTTGTGTCTACATCCCCCACTTACCAGACCAATGGCGTCTAGTATGCCCCGGTTATGTTCCTTATCCCCATGCTTTACTATTTAGATGCGTCGAGGGTGACACATGCTTTTTAATGGGGGTGGGATAGTACTTGGATTTTTGCTGAATATAACTCGAGGATTTTCTTTCCGAAATTATTTTCCGTCAGGTATTTCCTATCTAGTAGAACCAGCATGTGTAGGTTTGTTTTGTGTTTTCTTTGTGTTGGTTAACTGGAAGGAAAATAGGAGGCGTACGAGCAGTCGAATAAAGAATGTTATTGTGTTCAATAGTTTTTTTTTGGTTAAAATGATACCCTTCCTAAAAGTTTTTATGTGAATGTACTTGTGCTGTGAGTTGTGACCAATGTGGCTCTCTACATAGCATCTAGTAATCGGTAGAATAATCAAGGATTAAGCTGTGTATGAACCTAGTAGTTGGTAATCAGTCGTGCAATTTAATTCTTGTGCGAGTGAGATATGTGCTTAGTTCAACTCTCTGCTTCAATCTAGAACTTTCCTAGTCAGTCATACCGAAATATAGGATGGGAGATTAGGAAAGGATCACGGGTTGTTTTTTATAATAGTCAACTCTAGCTTAAATGACCTACCGAATGAATGAATACCCCTTTCTCCTAATTTTCAGCCTTAAAATGAACCTTTTTAATTGTTTAGCCAATTAACCTTCCCTCTTTGATTATGATGAACCTATTTTGACCCTTGTCCCTATGTACCTCAACTCAGGCAAATTGCCTAAGTTGAGGGTGGCTATTATAGGGGTGCGTAAGCAAAGTTGTATGTGAAATGGTCGAATCATGGAAATGAAAGGTGAGTGAGGTGTGCTTAAGTGAGAAAAAGAATGAAAGAAATGTGAAATGAATGAGAAAAAGAAAGAAGAAAAAAAAAAGAAAAAGGAAAAAGAATGAGAAGAAAATACCACACTTGTAGTCTTAAAAGAAGAGGGAAATAAGGATAAAAGGAGAAAAAGTGAAAAAGAGGTTGAAGTGGAGTCAAAGTTAGTGTAGTTCCAAGGAGGGTTAAGTCACTATTTTCTTATCTACTGTACCCGTCCCCGAGCCTATATTATAAGCCTAAGAAAGTTCTATAGTAATCCTAATTCAACTGTCCGAAAATCAATGTATTGAAAGTAAAGGAAAGCCTATGGTATTATACGTGCACATTTTGGACTTCTTTATGAGAGTGAGCAATTTCTTACTGAGTCCTAAACTTGTTTTGTCATGATCATATATATGTGTGTGGGATTTCTTTTTGGTGAAGTCACGTGATTGCATCGGCTGATTGCAAGTTTATCTAGGTGAAATGTCATTTGTGTATACTTGGTTACGTACTGATAATATAATGCCATCCATTAATCTCGTTGTGTCATAATAAGAAGTATTAATTCATTGCACCGGTTTTGTCTTGAACACGGTAGAAGTGGGGTTGATTGTGTGAACAACATGTATGCTTTATAGGTTTAACACCGCTATGCATCTCCAAGGTTCTTCTAATTAAGTGTCATTCTGGTTTGATTTTATTTTGTTTAAATAAGCAAATGCAAACATGATCAATTGAGGGTGTATATGTGTCTTAGTTTTATGATACTTTCGACACTTAAAGCCAAGTAAAAAATGCATGCACTAAGGTATATTTATTCAGATATGATGCATTCTTGTAGTTTTATAGGTAAAACAGCCTACGGAAGTTGGATATTAAAAAAGAGCTAAAAATCTCTTAAGGGACAACAAAAAAGCCATAGGACCGATTGTGGTTTCTTAGCATGAGCCATACCTGGCAGCTATCAAATCAGATTCAGAAAAATGGCATTATTCAAGCCCAAACAACGGATGACACCTACGACCCATTTGTTCATACAACGGGCAGTACTATGTGGTCATGGGATAGATTCAGAAAAAGTGCTAAAAGTATCCTTATTCAACGAATGAGAAGGATAGGTCATGAATTCAAAAGGTGAGTCATCCTAAGTGCCCATACTAAGAGAATCAGAAATCATGTCCTAAAGACCTGTAACCAACGGCTCGTATGTCTTCACAATGAGCCGTTGTATATGCCAGAATTTTAATGAGGCTCAAGACAGAATGAAACAATGAAGCAAATAATGAAGCATCTGTCACGACCCAAATATAGGCCCGGATAGAGATACGGGACAAGGAACCCCGAGAGGCCCCAAGTCGATCCATGGCATGAATATAACAACTAAGAGCATACGATAAGCAGATATTGATATAATAAAATATGCTTGACTAGAAGTATATATACATATCAATATAAAACAGAGTAAAAAATGACAAGCTAATTTCTACATAATGTTTGAATAGCCTCTAACGTAACTGATGAGCTGATGGGAAAACATCCCAAACTAGCTCGATGAATGTATGTAACTGAAAGAACATAACTACAAATAACTCAATTTCCTCGAAGGATGAGGACTCACCAACACTGGCTAGACAAGTCTGAGAGGGGAGCAGGACTAATGATGCGGCTAAGACTGATCCCTCGGACCTGTATCATGAAATGATATAGCATAGAGTATGCGGTCAGTACTTGGAATGTACCGAGAATGCAAGGTAAGTAAAACGGACAGTTAAAATACATAAGTGTTCACAAGAATAGGACAGCATGAGCGTGAAGTAAATATCATAACATAACATGAGGGCTCAATGTTTTCAAAGCATTCATAATTCAATCGCAATCATAATCGTTAAGAGAAACTTTAAAAAAACATAGCCTGAGCCAAAGTAACATAATATGACAATGCATAAATCATGAGGAATAATGGGAGGACTCGTCTTAACTGACACCATCATGATAGAGCTTACATGATGCCCCAACTATCTCGCTCAAGTGGACGGAGCCGTCCCGGGCTTGCCAGGCAAGGGACGTGCAATATGGTGATATCACAGGGATCCAATAAAAATGTATATACCTACGATGGCACGTAGTTCTGAGACCACGGGGATTACCTAAATGTCGAGTCTATTTGGTGCTAGAAACTGCTTCCAAAAACATGTACATGAGGCTCATATCATAATCATAAATCATTCATGAAGTTCATGGACAATTACAGTATAGCATACTTGATCATACTTGAAATACATGATTTTCCATGAACAAGGGCCCATGAGTTGGCCAAGAGTCAATAAATCCATAATTCAGGAAATCCATGCATATTTGTAAAATATGTAAATACTTGATATTGATAAATCCATGATGAGTACTTGAAAAGAAATCATAACATGAATCATAAATAATAATTTAGATTTAATAAGATCAAATTCATAATAGGATCACAACTTGACTTTTCATGAAGCATACATAATTAGGCATAATTTAATTAATTCAAATCTATAAATTTATATTCAAAATAGTTATAAAATCTGCTCATAGATCATAAAACTTGATTTGATACATGAAGGGAATTGACCCAAAGATAGATCATACAGAATTTCACAAGAATTGGGATAAACCCCACAAGATTATGAAACTTGAATATAGAATATAAATTCATGAAATTGAGAAGAATTTAGACCATGAGAGTGAAGGAAACTCTCATTCATAGCCTCACATACCTGGGTAAATCTGATTTGCACTCCCTTTTGAAAACCCAAAGGAAATTGGAGAGGAATTGGAGAAATTCTTCAAGCTTAATCTCCAAGGAAGAGCTCTAAGTTGCATGCATGGAGTGGAAATGCTTAGAATAGGTTTAACACCCTTAAAACCCTACTAACTGAGCTGAAAACAACGTAGTTTAGGATCATAGAGCTTAAAATTACAAAAATACCCTTAATAAAAAATCTGAAATTTCTGCACTGCTAGTGACAACGAGGCCTACAACGGTGCGTTCTTTTCTCCAACATTTTGTTACCTTACTCGTGGTTTCACTCCATTTTCCAGACTCAGGTCTGCTTCCACGACTAGACAGGATGAGTCGTTACTAGCCTCAATGACTCATCATTTCCGTCCGTTGTCACCATTTTTCACTTCCTGGAAATCCTCCCAACAGAAACATACCACGACTCATTGTCTCATACAACGAGTCATACCGTGACTCGTGCTGGCCAGCTTGACAAGGACCATTCTCACAACGACCCCCTTATCACGACTAGTTATATCAACCAATGGGTCATCCTTAAACCCGTTACTCCAAGTCAACTTCTGCAGACCCTAACTACGAGTGCCTCCAACGGGTCGTTAGACCCACCAACGACCCGTACTCCAAGTCATTCTAAGAAAAATTATAGATTTTTCTGTTGTTTTTCATTTCAAATCCCGAGTCTAGTCTTAGGCACTTCTGAGGTATTACAATATATCCCCTTTTGGAACATCGTCCTTGAATGTGAATGAACATACTAAAAAGTTGGGGAAAACTAATTGACATCTCACATACTGAACATTTGACGCTGAAAACTGACGGAGTGACCGACTCCGGACTAGGATACATAACTTAAATGAATTCATGAATCACACGTACATGCATTGACATGAAAGAAACTAGGGTATATAAGTTGAACATGAAACTGAATAGAGTACTAGGGAGGAAACTGGTACCTCAAGCTGAAACTGAGACGGAAGGGAATAGATGCGAGTATTTAGCCATAATATCTTCTTTGGCTTCCCACATAGCTCTCTCAATATGTTAATTCCTCCACAAAACCTTTATTGAGGCTACTTCTTTGTTTCTTAGCTTACAAACCTGACGATCAAGTATTTCCACCGGAACCTCCTCATAGTTGAGGCTATCCTTCACATCCACACTCTCTACCAGAACAACCAAAGTCGAATCACCCATGCACTTCTTTAAGAGCGACACATGGAACAAAAGATGCACTGAAGCCAATTAAGAGGGCAACTCCAACTCATAAGCTACCTTGCCAACATGCCTCACAATCCGGTACGGGCCAACATAACCGGGGCTAAGCTTCCCTTTCTTTTCGAATCTCACCACTCCCTTCATGGGAGATACATTCAAAAATACCCAATCATCAACTTCAAACTCAAGCTCTCACCTCCTAAGATCTGCATAGGACTTTTGACGACTCTAAGCTGTTTTCAACTTTTCCCTTATAAGTTGAACCTTCTCCAAAGCCTCATGAATTGAATCTGGTCCTATCATCGCAGCTTCACCGACTTTGAACCAACCAATAGGAGATCTACATCTCTTTCCATAGAGAGCCTCAAACAGAGCTATCTGAATGTTGGAATGGTAGCTATTGTTATATGCAAACTAAATGAGAGAAAAATGATCATCCCAACTACCGGTGAAATCAATCACACATGCCCTAAATATATCCTCAAGAGTCTAACTAGTCCACTCGGCCTGACCATCTGTTTGCGGGTGGAATGTTGTGCTAAGCTTGACCTGAGTTCCAAGTCCCCTCCGAAATGATCTCCAAAACTGGGAGGTAAACTGAGTACCTCTATCTGATATGATGGACAAGGGCACTCCATGCAATCGAACTAACTCCTAAATGTATAAGTTAGCATAATCCTCCACTGAATCAGTAGTTTTGACCGGTAGAAAATGAGCTGCTTCAGACAACCTATCTACAACCACCCAAATAGAGTCATACTGTCGACGAGTACGAGGCAACCCTATAATGAAGTTCATATTGATCTCCTCCCACTTCCAAGTAGGGATATTGATGTCTTGAAACAACCACTGAGTATTTGATGCTCAATCTTCACTTGTTGACAATTTGGACACTTAGCCACAAATTTTTCTATGTCCTTCTTCATGTCACTCCACCAATAGATTTCTCGTAGGTCACGGTACATCTTGGTGGAACCTAGATGTATAGAATATATGGAACCATAAGTCTCGTGCAACATCGGCTCCCTCAAGTAATCAACACCCAATACATACAAATGACCCTGATATCGTAGTACACCATCTCCCCCTTGGAAGAAAATCTCCACCTTCTGATTCTGAACGGCTTCCTTCAACCTTACTAAGATAGAATCTTTGTCTTGCCTAGCTTTGGCCTCGGTCACCAAATAAGATTCTGATCCATTTTGAACAATAACACCACCATCCGCCGAGTCAACAAGATGAACTCCTAGCCATGCAAGCCGATGCACATCCTTCAATAACTCTTTCCTCCCCTTATCCACATGCTTCACACTCTCCATAAAAGCCTGCTAAGACTGTCTGCCACCACATTAGACTTTCCCCGATGATAAAGGACCATACTATAATCTTTAGGAAGCTGTAACCACCTCCTTTGACATAGATTTAGATCCTTTTGGGTAAAGACATACTATAGGCTCTTTTGGTTCATAAAAACATCCACATAGACCCTATATAGATAGTGTCTCCAAATCTTCAAGAAAAATACTACTGCTGCCAACTCGAGGTCATGAGTCAGATAGTTCTTTTCATGGACCTTTAGTCTCCTGGAAGAATAGGCTATAACTTTACCGTGCTTCATTAGTACACAACCAATACTGATCCTCGAAGCATCACAATATACCACAAACCCATCGATACCCTCATGTAGGGTAAACATTTGTGTTGAGGTGAGTCAAGTCTTCAACTCTTGGAAGCTCTTCTCACAAGCCTCTGACCTTTAAACTTCACTTTCTTCTAGCTTAACTTAGTCAACGGTGCTGCAATGAATGAAAATCCTTCAACGAACCTCCGATAATAACTAGCTAAACCCAAGAAACTCCTGATATTCGAAGGACTAACTGGTCTAGGCCAATTCTTCATAGCTTCTATCTTTTGAGAGTCCACCTGCACACCCTCATTTGACACCACATGACCCAAAAATCCTACTGAGTCTAGCCAAAACTCTCACTTTCTAAACTTAGCATATAACTGGCAATCCTTAAGAGTCTATAGCACCACACTCAAATGAGCGGCATGCTCCTCCTCGCTCTGAAAGTATATGAGAATGTCAACTATGAATATGATCATGAACATGTACACATATGGCTTTAACACCCTATTCATCAAGTCCATAAAAGTTGTAGGAGCATTCGTTAGTCCAAAATACATAATTACAAACTCATAGTGACCATACCAAGTCCTGAAGACTGTCTTCAGAATGTCACTCTCCCGAACCTTGAGCTTATGATACCTGAATTTGATGTCTATCTTTGAGAAACACTTAGCACTCTAAAGTTGGTCAAACAAGTCATCAATTCTTGGGATAGGATACCTGTTCTTTATAGTGACCTTATTTAATTGACGGTAATCAATGAACATTCGAAGAGAACCATCCTTCTTCCAAATAAAGAGAACTCGTGCACCCCACGGGGATTTGCTAGGTCTGATGAAACCCTTGTCTAAGAGATCTTTAAACTACCCTTAAACTCTTTTAGCTTAGCTGGAGCCATTCTGTAAGGTTGAATAGATATAGGTTTCATATCGGGAAGAAGCTTAATACCAAAATCGATCTCCCACTCAGGAGGAATTTCTAGTAAATCGCCTGCAAACACTTCTGTATATTCGCAAACTATAGGAAGTGAATGGATAGTCGGTGTTTTGGACATAATATCCTTAACCCTAACTAGATGATACACGCAACCCTTAAAAATCATCTTTCTGGCCTTAAGATAGGAAATGAAGCGACCTACAGGCACAGCTGAATTACCCTTCCACTCTAAGACTAGCTCACCCGAAAATCAGAACTCTACCACATGGGTTCTATAATTTACTGAGGCATAACATGCATGTAACCAATCCATTCCAAAGATAACATCAAAATCCGTCATGGTTAGCTCTATTAAATCTGCTGAGGTGACTTTCTGAAGGATTGTGATAGGGAAATTTCTATATACCCGTCGAGCTATAACAAAACATTCTTGAACAGAAGTCTGCATACATATAAAACATGTTTGAGCGGAATTCTGCATACATATCAATATAAAATAGAGTTAACAATGACAACATGATTTCTACATAATGTCTTAATAGCCTCTAACGTAACTAATGAGCTAATAGGACAGCATCCCCAACTAGCTCGACGAAAGTTTGTAACTGAAAGTTCATAAATACAAATAACTGAATGTCCTCGAAGGATGAAGACTCACCAATACTTACTATACAGGTCTGAGAGGGAAGCAGGACTAATGATGCGGTGAAGACTGAATCCTCAAACTTGTATCATAAAAAGATATAGCATAAAGTATGCGGTTAGTACTTGAAATATGCCGAGAATGCAAGGTAAGTAAAATGGAAAGTTAAAATACATAAGAGTTTATAAGAATAGGACAGCATGAGCGTGAAGTAAATATCATAACATAACATGAGGGCTCAAGGTTTTCAAAGTATTCATAATTCATTCGTAATCATAATCGTTAAGAGAAACTTTTAAAAAACATATCTTGATCTAAAGTAACATAACATGACAATGCATAAATCATGAGGAACAATAGGAGGACTCGTCTTAACTGACACCATCATGATAGAGCTTACAGGAAGCCTCAACTATCTCGCTCAAGTGGGCAGATCCTTCCCAGGCTTTCCAGGCAAGGGACGTACAGTATGGTGATATCACAGGGATCTAATAATAAATGTATATACCTACGATAGCATGTAGTTCTAAGACACAGGGTTTACCTGAACGTCGGATCTACTCGGTGCTAGACACTGCTCCCAAAAACATGCACATGAGGCTCATATCATAATCATAAATCATTCATGAATTTCATGGCCAATTACATCATAACATACTTGATCATACTTGAAATATATTATTTGCCATGAATAAGGGCCCATGAGTTGGCCAAGAGTCATAAATCCATAATTCATGAAATTCATGCATACTTGTAAAACATGTAAATACTTAATATTCATAAATTCATGATGATACTTGAAGATAAATCATAACATGAATCATAAATCATAATTTAGACTTAATAAGATCAAAATTATAATAGGATCATAACTTGAATTATCGTGAAGCATACATAATTGGGAATAATTTAATTAAAAATTCAAAAATCTATAAATTTATATTCAAAATAGTTATAAGATCAGCCGATAACATGATTTGATACATGAAGACAATTGACCCAAAGATAGATCATAGAGAATTTCACAAGAATTGGGATAAACCCCATAAGATCATGAAACTTGAATATAGAATTGAAATTCATGGAATTAGGAAGAATTTAGTGAATGAGAGTAAAAGTAACTCTCATTCATAGCCTCACGTACTTGGATAAATATGATTTACACTCCCTCTTGAAAGCCCAAAGGAAATTTGAGAGGAATTGGAGAAATTCTTCAAGCTTGATCTCCAAGGAAGAGCTCTAAGTTTCGTGCATGGAGTGAAAATGCTTAGAATAGGTTTAAAACCCTTAAAACCCTACTAATTGAGCTTAAATGATATTGTTTAGGACCTTAGATATTATAAATTACAAAAATACCCTTAATAAAAAATCTTAAATTTCTGCACTACTAGTGACAACGAGGCCTACAATGGTTCATTCTTTGCTCCAACGGGTCGTTACCTTACTCGTGGTTTCACACAATTTTCCAGACTCAGGTCTACTGCCATGAATGGATAGGACAAGTCATTACTAGACCCAACGAATTGTCATTTTCATTCGTTGTCACCACTTCTCACTTCCTGGAAATCCTCCCAACATAAACATACCACAACTCGTTGTCGTGACTTGTGCCAGCCACCTTGACAAGGACCACCCTCACAATGACTCCCTTACCACGACTCGTTATATCAACCAATGGGTCATCCTTCGACTCGTTACTCCCAAGTCTATTTCTGCAGACCCTCACTATGAGTTCCTCCAATGGGTCGTTAGACCTACAAACGACCCGTACCCCGAGTCGTAATGAAAAGAATCACAGATTTTTATGTTGTTTTTCATTTCAAATCCTGAGTCTAGTCTTAGACACTAATGGGGTGTTATAACATCCAATGGCCTATTTAATCATGCAATGAACCGTTGTACTTGGAGACGCCAAAATCTAATTTTGTTTAGGGAAGAATATTATTTTTGTCTATAAATAGGATCTGTAGGTTTCTTTTACAAGTTCCAACTTTATGACATGATTTACTCAACATTAAAGTCCAAGAAACCTCTTGTCTTAATTTGTTCTTGGGTTTTGAAGAATCAAACAAGCTTTGATCATTGTTTTTTGGTATCTATTTCTCAATAGTCATGAACATTAGAATTTGCCTTATTTTTACTCACTGAACCAAGGGAGTAATGAATAGAAAAAGGGATAAACAACGGAGATTTGAGGCTATTCAACCCTCATATAATAGCTTTACTTTGTCCAAGAATAGCTAATACGATATCAAAGGTAAGGTTAATCAAGTACACACGAGTATATGGATCAAGTTATGTTGTGATAATCATCTATTTGGGGGACCAACTATTTAGATGAATTTAACTTACTGATGCTGCATGCTAAAGACTAGGATATATCACTAGTATAACAAGCTTATGTTATTTTTAAATCATGGGGAACACAGTCCTAGTCAACTCACTCATTGAATACAATCAACTTTAACAATGAATGTATTCACTTCTACATACCGTTCTTACATTATTTCTTATTACAAACTCCCAC
>JACEIK010003526.1:139181-155759 GCA_018107945.1 Datura stramonium | reverse complement strand
TCATGAGATAATATATCATAGAGTATGCGGTCAGTACTTTGAATGTACTGAGTATGCAAGCTAAGTAAAACGTGTTAGTAAAATGTCTGTTAAAATCATGATATAAATCAAGATAGATCATGAGAGTAAGGAACGCATGCTAAAGGCTATGTATCTAAGATATACATAATCATAAGTAATTCAACATAAGCTGAACATAATGACCCAAGAATTAAAAATAGAAACCATATAACTTGTCATGCTTGAAATAGTAATTGCAAACTCATAAAATGATCAATGAGTCAAATATGTTATTAGACGTAATATCATAAGACCTGAACATGAGTAACGGAAAATATGAGAAATAATGGGAGACTCGTCATAACCGATAATCATCATGTATGAGCGCATGATGATCCCACGTCTTGCCCACGTAGAGAGAGTCATCCTAAGTCATGCTAGGGTAAAGGATGATGAGGTGTGATATCACGGGTGTGCCATCGAGCGGGGAAAACACTCTCTTGAGAGGTCCCAATAAGAATATATCCCACGTTTGCACGTAGTTTAGAGATTAGGGTCCTCCGAATCCATGGTCTACTCGGTGCTAGACAGTACTCCCAAAATATGTATATTGCTCATATAATCATAGTCTTAAAACATAGCTTAAGTATGAATATTGAGAGTGTTGACTCCAAAATATTTCATAAACTGATCTTATAAGCCTTGGCTAAAATCATGATAAACATACTTAACTTACATGGGCTTGCTCAAATCATAGAGTCATACATACTTGAATAAGCTTCAGAATTCGAAGTCATGAAATTATAAGTTAAAAATTCATAAACATTCATGCATACTAGATAATTCATCATACATGAAATCATAGACTCATAAGCTTGAATTTCATAAACCATGCATAATAGAGCATAATTTCCAATAACTCGAAATCATGCATTTATAATTAAATTGAAAGTAAAATCTGCCCCAATAGTCTTAAATCATCAATCAAAACACGAATGAAGGACCCATAGACATAACATGAATATTTGCATGGAATTAGGTTAAACCCTAGAATTTTCATACACCTAATTGGAGACTTGAATTCATGAATTTGAGAAGAAATTGGGAAGCAGGGTGGAAGAAATCCCCCATAAATAGCCCTAAGTACCTGGGTAAATTGATTTCTAAGCAAGTCTACAAAGCCCAAGAGGATTGAGAGTGAATTTGTTGAGGAACCCTAGCTTGATCTTGGAAGAGAATTTGATATACTAATGAGAGTGTTAGGAGTAGAATGAGTGCTTAGGATGAATAAAACCCTTAATACACTCTTAAGGAGGCTTAAAATAACGTAGTTTAGGAGTTAGGAACTTTGAAATTATGAAAACACCCTTAATGATCCGACAGGAAATCGCACACTGCCAGACCCAACAAGGGACTGGACGACCCATTGGACTTCACGTGTCATCCCCTTACCCATTGCCGCTAACAACTTCTTCTCCATTCTCTGATCTTTGTCACTCGATGACTCACTTAACGAGTCGTCAGGGGACTTGATGACTTGTTTCCCAAATCTGTGAAATGCATTGGAAAACAACATTTTCTCTACCACTGGACACTTAATGGGTCACACCACGACTCAAAGGGAGTCCTAATGACTCGTCACCCCATTTGTCATAACTTTCGGGAAGTAATATACTCTTACCAACTTGTCACCACTAAACGAGCCACTCAACGACCCATTAGGTCACTTGACAAGTCACTAGAAGACTCGTTCTATGTGCAGATTTTTCTATTTTCTTAGATTCAATCCTCGAGTCTGATCTTAGTGACTTTTGGAGTGTTATATTATCTCCCCCTTGGGAACATTCATCCTCGAATGTAGGTTAGGCATACTGGAAGTCTGGGGAAGGAACTACAAACCCCAAAACTGAACAACTATAGCTAAGAATTCATGGAGTGATTGACTCCAGACTGATATACATGATTGAACTGAATTCATGAACCATACATGCATGCTATAACATGAAAGGAACTTAGAGACATGAACTTGACATGAAACTGAATAGAGTACTAAGAGGGAAACTAGTACCTCATGTTGGAATTGTGACAGAAAGGAAAATATATTGGTATTTAGCCATCATATCTACTTCGGCTTCCCATATAGCTCCCTCAACAAGCTGATTTCTCCACAACACCTTCAGTGAAACTACTTCCTTATTTATCAACTTTTGAACCTGATGATTAAGGATCTCAATCGGAACCTCCTTATAACTAAGGCTATCCCTCACACTGATGCTCTCTACCAGAACAACTAAGGCTGGGTTGCCAATGCACTTCTTCAATAGAGATACATGGAAAACTGAATGCACCGAAGCTAATTCTACTGGTGGCTCCAAATCTTGTGCCACCTTGCCAACTCACCTTAGAATCCTATAAGGTTCAATATATTGGGGGAAAAAGCTTCCTCTATTTAAAAAATCTCATCACTTCCTTCATGGGAGACACCTTCAAAAATACCCAATCATCAACCTCAAACTCATGCTCTCTCTGGCTAACATCCGCATAAGATTTCTGAAGACTTTGAGTTGTTTTAGCCTCTCCCTAATGAGCTGAACTTTATCCATGGCCTCATGAACTAAGTTTGGTCCTATCAACATAGCCTCACCTACCTCAAACCATCCAATAGGTGATCTACACCTCCACCCAGAAAGAGCCTAAAATGGTGCCATCGAAATACTGGAGTGGTAACTGTTTTATAGGCAAACTCGATAAGAGGCAAGTGATCATCCTAACTACCCTTGAAATCAATCACATATGCTCTCAACATATCCTCAAGAGTCTGAATGGTTCACTCGGTCTGACCATCTGTTTATGGGTGAAAATTTTTGCTAAGCTTTACCTATGTACCAAGGCCCCTCTGAAACGATCTCCAAAACTAAGAGGTGAATTGAGTATTGTTATCCGAGATGATGAACAAAGTAACTCCATGGAACCAAACCAACTCTTGAATGTAAAACCAAGAATAATCCTCAACTAAATTAGTAGTTTTGATCGGTGGGAGATAGGCTGATTTGTTGAACCTGTCCAAAACCAACCATATAAAGTCATATAGTCAGCGTGTATGAGGTAAACCTGTAATGAAGTCCATCTTGATCTCTTCCCACTTCCAAGTAGGAATTGTAATATCCTGAAGCATACCTCAAGGTCTTTGATGCTCGACCTTCACCTGTTAGCAATTCGGACACTTAGCCACAAACTCCACTATGTCCTTCTTCATGCCATTCCACTAATAGACTTTCCATATATCTCGGTACATCTTGATGGCACCTGGATAGATAGAGTACTGAGTTCCATGAGCCTTGCTCAACATTTCCTCTCACAAGACATCTATAGCCAGAATACATAATCGACCCTGATATCGGAGTACAACATCTCTCCTTTTGGAGAAAACCTCCACTTTCTGATTCCGAACTACTTCATTCAGTTTCACTAGGATAGGATCCTCATCTTGCCTAGCCTTGACTTCCATCACCAATAAATATTACGACCAATTCTGAACAATAATATTACCATCCATTGAATTTGTAAGGTGAACCCTGAAACGAGCAAGCCCATGGACATCCTTCACTAACTCCTTTCTCCGATTCTCGACATAAGATACACTCTCCATGGACAGACTACTAAGAGCATCCTCTACTACATTGGCCTTGCCCAGATGATAAAGGATGCTTACGTCATAGTCCTTGAGAAGCTCTAGCCATCTCCTTTGCTGCAAATTCAGGTCTTTTTGAGTAAACACGTACTGAAGGCTCTTGTGGTCCGTGAATACATCCGTATACACCCTATACAAATAGTGCCTCCAAATCATCCAAAGGAAATACCAAAGCTACCAACTCTAGGTCATGTGTCGGATAATACTTCTCATGCGTCTTAAGCTTTCTATAGGAATACACAATGACCTTACCATACTGCATCAACATACAACCAAGACCAACCTTAGAGGCATCACAATACACCAAAAAACCATCCATTCCCTTCAGTAGGGTCAACACTAGGGCTGAAATGAGTCGAGTCTTCAACTCCTAAAAACTTTTATCACAACCATTCGACCATTAAAATTTGACCTTTTTCTGGGTCAACTTAGTCAAAGGCACAATGGATGAAAATCCCTAAACAAACCTCCTGTAGTAGCTAACTAAACCCAAAGAGCTCTTAATATCTATTGGACTGACAGGTCTAAGCCAATTCTTCACCGTTTCTATCTTTTTAGAGTCTACCTACACACCCCTACTAGGCACTACATGACCTAAAAATGCTACTAAGTTTAATCAGAACTCACACTTGCTGAATTTAGCAAACAACTGGTGATCCTTGAGAGTCTGCAACACAATCCTCAAATGAGTAGCATGCTCCTCCTAGCTCCGAAGTATATGAGGATATCTTCTATAAAGAAAATCACAAGCATATCCAATATTGCTTGATCACCCTGTTCATCAAATCCATAAAAGCTACCAGAGCATTCATTAGTCCAAACTACATAACTACGAACTTATAGTGAACATACCGAGTCCTGAAGGTTGTCTTAGAAATATCACTCTCTCTAACTCTTAGCTGGTGGTAACTGGATTTGAGGTCTATCTTCGAATATCACTTAGAAACCCTGAAACTGGTAAAACAAGTCACCAATCCTAGGGAGGGGATACTTATTCTTCATCGTGACCTTGTTTAATTGTTGATAATCAACGCACATCCTAAGGGAACCATCCTTCTTCCAAACAAAGACAACTGGAGCACCCCATGGGGACTCACTAGGCCTGATGAAACCCTTATCTAGGAGGTCCTTCAACTGCTCTTTCAACTTCTTTAGGTCGGTTGGAGCTATTCTATATGGAGAATTGGATATAGGTTGCGTATCATGGAGAAGTTCAATACAAAAGTCAATCTCCCACTCAAGAGGGACTCCTAGTAGATCATCTGGAAACACCTCTAGATACTCTCATACTACAGGAACTGGCTAAAGAGTCGGGGTCTCCTACATAGCATCGCTAACCTGAACTAGATAGTACACACAACCCTAGAGATCATCTTTCTGGCCTTGAGATAGGAAACAAGGAGACCTACAGGCACAACTAATCTACCCTTCCACTCCAGGACTAGTTCACCCAGAAATTGAAACACTACTGTATGGGTTCTATAATTGACTGAGGCATAACATGCATGTAACCAATCCATATCAAATATAACATCAAAGTCAGTCATTTCTAGATCTATTAACTTTGATAAGGTGACTTTCTAAACAATCATGACAGGGAAATTTCTATACACCTGTCGAGCTAGAACTTACTCACTGACAGGAGTGGAGACTAAGAAGGATTTTGACAGGATTTTGGGACTAACTACGAAACTAAAAGCAACATAAATAGTCACGACAGATAAAGTACCCCGTGGATCAAACGATGCATACACATCAAGATGGAATACTCGTAACATACTAGTGACCATATTGGGAGAGACCTCCTGCTTCTATCGAGAGATAGTGCATAAAACCTATCCTAGCATTGTCTGTCGGCTGCACTAGAAGAGGTGCACTGCTGAGATGGGCGAGCTGCTGGAGCTGCTGAACTAGTAGCTAAGGCACGACCTCTACTATCACCCTGCCTAGCTGAAGGACAATCTATGAGCATGCGTCCAAGCTTTCTACACCCGAAATAACCATTAGTACCAACCAAGAACTCGCTAGGGTTCTTCCTGCCACACTTCTTACAAGCTTGAAAAGTGTGCTCCCCTGACATGCTCCTCTGACCCCTAGTGCCTGATGCTCTTCCCCTCTGATCTCCTCGAGGTTGGATAAAATACTAGCTGATGAGGGAGCTCGGGATGATGACCTTTGGTGGATTTGAGAGTGATGTCCACCATCGGATCTCTACTGAAAGTGCCTATGACTCCCTGTCCTGGCGCTCTTATTCTGTATCTCCATCTCCTTCATCTGCTCAGCCTCTATCTGCTGGGCACATATGATCAGCCAGGAGAAATCTATATCATTGATCAACATGGTGGTCCTGCACTCCTTGAATAGTGAATTTTTCACTCCATTCACAAACTTGCTCATACGAGCCCTTGGATAAACAACCATCTCCAATTCATACTTGGACAATCGGGTAAACTCCAAGGCGTACTCCTAGACAATCATGTTGTTCCACTTCAGATTGACTAACTCCACTGCCTTTGACACTCTCAACTCCCTAGGAAAGAACTTGTCCATTAAAGAGGTCACAAACTCATCCCAGCCAATGGGAACTGCAGTAATTCCCCTACTCTCCTTCCACTAACAGAACTATATATGTGCAACCCCCTTCAGCTGATAATAGGCTAAGTCTGCAATCTCCTCTCCCATCACCCCCATAATCTGGGTGATCTTCTGCACCTCCTCAATGAACTTATGCGAGTCTTCATCCACTTTCGACCCAAGAAACTTGGGTGGGTTCATCTTGAGGAAGTCTCGCACTCTTGTCACTGCTGTATTCCCATTCTAGGAACATGAGCCACTGCATATTGATTGACTTGAGCGTTCATGGCTTGTGCTAACATTTTAAATGTCACCCTAAACTTGGTATGAGTGACTTTCTTGGGCAAGGGATCCGCTGGAACTGGTGGGGCTAGATGATTCCCATCTCCATTGCCATTGTCATAGCCACTTTTGTTGCCATTTATTATACCATTGACTCATCATAGAGGCATATTTATGCAAATTCTTATAGCACGAGTTATAATAATAGAGAGATACTTCATCGCACGACATGGATCATGAAAGAAGGGAAATTTCCTACGCCTCGTAGCCTCTTCCCCATAAGTTTGGCGCACTTCACACCCATGGAAAATGCTATACTTAACATGGATTTCAGACACCCTAGGACAAACCTAAACCTTTGTTCTGATACAAAGTTTATCACGACCCGAGCTGAGACCCCGGACTGAGACACCAGACCTAGAACTATGGATGGCTCCAAGCTAACCCATGGTACATACACAACATGACAAGAACCTTATTGAGTAGAAAAAAGAATGAACATGACATGAGCAGAAGTCTTCATATCATAAGGGCAAAAACATAAACACAATTTAACAACATTGATCTGTCTATACATGATAGTCTGTAAAACTTCTACAACTACAATGAGCTTATTGGACAATACCTCCAAGTAGCTCACTAGGTCAAAAACTGAAAGACATGGGAAACACATAAAACTAATAAGATCCCCAAAAAATGAGGACTCACCCAAGGAAGAATAGAACTGGACTGATCAGGAATGAGCTATCAGCAAGACTGAGCTAGATCACCCGAACCTATATCATGAGAGATATAACATAGAGTATGCAGTCATTACTTTGAATGTACTGAGTATGTAAGGTAAGTAAAATATTCTAGTAAAACGTTACTAAAAATCATGAATATAAATCAAGATAGATCATGAGAGTAAGGATCGCATACTAAAGGAAATATATTTGAGATATATATAATCATAAGATAATCATAATAATCTAAAAATAATGACCCAATGTTTAAAAATAGAAATCATATAACTCATCATACTTGAAATCATAATTCAAAACTCATAAACTAATCAATGGGCAATGCGTCAAATATGTTATAAGACATAATATTATAAGACCTGAACATGAGGAACAATAGGAGACCCATCATAACTGACAACCATCATGTGTGAGCACATGATGATCGCACGTCTTGTCCACATGGAGGAGAGCCATCCTAACCCTTGTTATGGCAAAGGATGAACGAGGTGTGATAAAATGGGTGTGCCCTTGGGCAGGGAAAATACTCTCTTGAGACGTCCCAATAAGAATATATCCTTCGTTGGCACGTAGTTCATTGACCGAGGTCGTTGAAATCCCTTGCCTACTCGGTGCTAGACACTACTCCCAAAACATTTATATTGATCATATACTCATAGTTTCAAAACATAGCATAAGTCTGAATATTGGGAGTCTTGACTTCAAAATATTTCATAAATTGATCTTATAACTCATGGCTAAAATCATGATAAACATACTTAACTTTCATGGGATTGCCCAAATCATAGAGTCATACATACATTAAATAAGATTTGTAATTCGAAGTCATGAAAGTATAATTTAAGAATTCATAAACATTCATGCATACAAGATAATTCATCATACTTGAAATCATAGTCATAAGCTTGAATTTTATAAAATATGCATAATAGGGCATAATTTCCAATAACTCAAAATCATGAATTTATAATTAAATTGAAAGTAAAATCTTCCCTAATAGTCCTAAATCATCAACCAAAACACGAACAAATTGGACCCATAGACATAGCATGAAGATTTGCATGAAATTAAGTTAAACCTTAGAATTTTTAAAACACTTAATTAGAGACTTGAATTAATTAATTTGAGAAGAAATTGGTCATGGGGGTGGAATAAATCCTCCATTCATGACCCTACATAACTGGATAAATTAATTTCTAAGTTGGTCTTAAAAGCCCACGAGGATTGAGAGTGAATTTGTTGAGGAACCCTAGCTTGATCTTTGAAGAGGAGTTGATCTACTAATGAGAGTGTTAGGAGTTGAATAAGGGCTTAGGATGATAAAACCCTTAATACACTCTTTAGGAGGATTAAATCCATGTACTTTAGGAGTTAAGAACTTAGGAATTACGAAAATACCCTTAATGATCCGATAGAAGATTGCACACTGCCAGACCCAACGAGGGATTGGACTACCCATTGGGAGACTTGATGGGTCATCCCCGGACCCGTTTCCTCTATTACCCCGGACGTGCCCTAGACTAGACTTGGGATTTAAAAAGGGAAAGTGACAGAATTCTCGAAAATGTGTATCAGAACGACTCATGGTACAAGTCGTTGGAGGTTCCAATGACACATTAGGACACTTGTGGTCAGGTACTGCAGGTTCGGAGTTTGGAGTAACGGGTCTAGGAACGACCCGTTGTTCGATGTAACGAGTCATTGGAGGTGGCCATGGTGAGACTGGTGCCTTTGTCAAGGAGAAAGTGACGAGTCATGGAATGACCTATTGCAGGTAACAACCGGTCATTGTCAGCAGTCGTTTAAAGGGACCCCAGGTTAAGGCAGTGGTGACGATGTCTGGTAGAAACGATTCATTTGAGCTAGCAATGACCCATCCTGTCCAGTCATGGTGAGGGATCAGAGAATTAAATTCAGGGAGTAGCAACGGAAAGTAACAACGGACTGTTTGAGCTCACAACAGATCGTACTAACGTCCGTTGTCATTGGCAGTTCAGTTTTTTCAGAATTTTCTTTAAGGGTATTTTCATCATTCCTAAGCCCTAGAATCCTAAACTAAGTCATTTAAGGCTCGAAATGAAGTGTTTTACGAAGGGTAAATCTATTCTAGGCTCATTCACATCCATGCATGCAAATTGAAGGGTTTAGAAGGTGATCAAGTTTAGGCTTTCTTCAAGCTTATCTTCAATCTTTCATTGGGCAATCAAGGAGTTGTAAAATTAGTTTTTCCCCAGGTATGTAGGGTTAAAAATGGGTGAATTCGTACATACCCATGCCCAATCCCTCTCTAAATCATGAAAATTCCTATGTTGATTCTATGGAGTTTTAACCCAATGCATGAAATTTCTAATTTACTACATGGGTATGATCTAAATATGTTTCCACTATTGTATTATGCTTCATGGGAAGTTTTACTTTGTTTTTAATTAAAATCATGTTTCAAGGTTTATAAATTAACATGCCCAATTATGAGAAGTTCACGAAAGTTGATATTTATGATGAATGTTCAAGTATGATGAGGTATTATTGATGAGAAGCATGTTTTAAAGTTACATATGTTAATGATCATGTCTTTAAGTGAATTAAGTATTTTCAAGCATGTTAATGTATTGGAAAATTCCCATATGTTCAAGTATGATTTATATTCTTCCGAATTAAGCTTACCATATGGTTTTGGAGTTAAGACTCCAATTTATGTTCAGTTTGTGGTATGGTTTGAGAAAGAGCTCCTCATATATGATTTCAAATTTGATATATATTTGATTATTGAGCTTCGTCAATAGACGATGGTAAGCTTCATTGAAAAGCGATGGATATGCATGTTTTTAGGAGTAGTGTCAGCACCGAGTAAGTTAAGGGTCGATCAACCCTATGCCTCAGCAATACGCACCAAAGTAGGTTATACATATCATATATACACTTTAGGATCTCCCTTATGAGCTATCCCCTACCGCGAATGGGCCTAGAGCTTGATATCGATATCATGGTAACATCCTTAGCTCTAGCAAGGCTTTGAACAGTTCTACCCACTTGAGTGTGATAGTTAGGACCACATAAGCTCTATCGAGGTATGTCGGTTATATGACGAGTCTCCCATTATTTTTCATGATTTCAATTATGCATGTTTATCATTCATGATATGTATGTATGTATGTATGTATGTATGCATGTTCTAAAGAATGTTTGACACAATGTTCTGTTTTACTTATGATTATCAAATTTTAGCTTTGGGTCAATCGATTCAATTATGATGTTACGTTATGTTCAGATCATGATTTCAAAAAATAGCATGCAAGCCCTACTCTTAGACTCTTGTTTTGATCATGTTTTATATTATGCATGTTTTAAATGATTTTACTTATTTAAGTGGTTTTACTTACCTGGCACACTCGGTACATTCCAAGTTTTGATCCATACTCTATGTTGTATCGTTTTATGATACAATCTCCACTTTTCAGACTTACCCCCGTCACTAGCCAGCTTTAGAAGTTAGCATCAATCTCTGTTGGTGAGTCCTCATTTGTTGAGGGCCCCTCTTTTATTCAGTTATCTTTGTGTATTTTAAGTTTCCGTCCTAGAGAGTTAGTTGGGGTCTTGTCCCATCAAATCATCAGACTTAGAGGCTTTTCAGACAACAGATTGTATTCAGCATCAGAGTCGTGTGTATTTTCGGATTGTATATTATTCTTATACTTCTTCTATGTTATTATGTTAAGTCTTCCTCTTTATTTGATTGACTTAGATGTATATTTATGTGATGGGTCGAGTTGGAGTCTCTTCGGGCTCCTTGTTCCGTGTCTCGATCAGCTCTTATGTTCGGTTCATAACAAACTTGGTATCAGAGCAATAGGCTTGAAGTGTCCTAGGTTGTCTGAAAGCCACGTTAAGTAGAGTCTTTTTCATGGGTGTGAAGAGTGCCACACTTATGACGAAGAGGCTATAAGACATTTAGGAAATGTTCCCTTCTTTAATGATCTATATCATGCGGTGAAATATTTCTCTATCCTACTAACTTGTGCATTTCGCGATTGCAAAATCATGTCTTCCGAAGTGTTAACGTTAGAAGGAATGGAAATGGAAATGGCCACGAGGATGGTAATGGGGACGGGCACCAATAGGCCCCACCAGTCCAGGAGCACCATGCACTAGAGCCTGTTGCCCACACTGAATTTAGGGCAGCCATTCAGATGCTAGCACAGGCCTTGACCACCCAGGTCGACCAACAAACAGTGATGCTTGCTCCGTAGAACGGGAATGCGGTGGCAGCGTGAGTCAGAGACTTCTTAACGATGAACCCACCAGAGTTTCTTAGGTCAAAGGTGGACGAGGATGCACATGAGTTTATCGATGAGATTGTGAAGATCACCCAGGTCATGGGAGTGAATGGAGTAGAGTGTGATGATTTGGCCTCGTATCAATTGAAAGGGGTCGCACACATTTAGTTTAGGTAGTGGAAGGACAGTAGGGCAACCGGAGCAGGCCCTATCAGTTGGGAGGAGTTTCATGTTGCTTTTCTAGATTGGTTTTTCCCTCGTGAGATAAGGGAATTGAAGGCAGCCGAGTTTGTGAATCAAAAGCAGGGGAAGATGACGGTGCAGGAATATGCCCTATAGTTCACTTGTCTGTCAAAGTATGCCCCGGAGTTAGTAGTTGATCAAAGGGCGTGAGTATGCAGGTTTTTTCATGGGGTGGTGGACTATCTAGACAAGGATTGTAGGACCGTTATGCTCCATCAGGATATGAATTACACTCGGATAGTCTTATACGCCTAGAAGATGGAGGTGGCGCATATGAGATAGAGAGAGGCCAAGAGGGCCAGGACAGACAGCTATAAATTCTCTCAATTAAGGCCAGGTGGTGGGCACCAACAACAGACCCACCAGAGATCTTCAGCCCCACCATCTTTAGTGATGGGTGTTCCATCCAGACCTAGGCATGACCAAAGAGGGCGAGCATCAAGCTCTAGGGGTTAGAGAAGCAGGCCTGCAGATTCTAGTATCCCAGTTTGCGGCAGTATGGTCGGGGCACATGGGTTAGTTCTTGGCGAGTACAGGTGCTTGCTTCGGTGTGGAAGCCTAGACATATGCTCAGATATTTCCCAACATCTAGATAGGGCCATGATAGGGGCCGAGTCCCAGCTTCCAATTTAGCAGCTCCACCCACACGCCTAGCCCAACATGGGGCATCTACTAGCACAGGTGGCGGTCAATGCCAAAACAGATTCCATACCTTAGTATCCCACCAGGTGTAGGAGGTCTCCCCGGATGTAGTCACTCGTATGTTACGAGTTTTCCATCTTGATGTATATGCTTTGTTAGATCCAAGGGCTACCTTGTCTTTTATGACACCTTACATGGCTAGTAGTTTCGAAGTCAGTCCCGAAATCTTTTCAGAACCCTTCACAGTCTCAACTCTAGTGGGTGATTCAGTTATAGCTAGATGGGTGTATAGGAGTTGCCCGGTCACAATCCTTCAGAAAGTCACCTCAACAGATTTAGTAGAGTTAGCCATGAGCGATTTTTATGTTATCCTCTGCATGTATTGGCTTTTTTATTGTTATGCCTCAGTTAACTGTAGAACCTGGGCAGTAGAGTTCAGATTTCCGGGTGAGCCAGTCATAGAATGGAAGGGTAGTTCAGTTATACCTGTAGGTCGTTTCATTTCTTACCTTAAGGCCAAAAAGATGATCTCCAAAGGTTGTGTATACCATCTAGTTAGGGTTAAGGATGTGACGTTCGAGACCCCGAATATTCAGTCAGTCCCAGTAGTATTTGAGTATATAGAAGTCTTCCCAAATTATCTACCAGGAATCCCTCCCAAAAGGGAGATGGATTTGTATATTGACCTTCTTTTTGATACGCAGCCCATATCTATTCCTTCTTACAGAATGGCCCCAGCCGAGTTAGGGGTGTTGAAGGAGTAGTTGAAGGACCTTTTAGATAAGAGTTTCATTAGACCGAGCAAATACCCATAAGATGCACCAGTTCTCTTTGTTCGTAAGAAAGATGATTCTCTTCGTATGTGTATTGATTATCAGCAATGGACAAGGTCACCATCCAGAACAGGTACCCTCTACCCAAGATTGATGATTTGTTTGAACAACTTCAGGGTGCCAAGAGCTTTTCAAATATAGAGATTAGATCCGGATACCATCAACTCAAGGTTCGGGAGAGTGACATCCCAATGACGGCCTTCACGACGCGGTATGGTCACTATGAGTTTGTAGTTATGTCTTTTGGACTAACGAATGCTCCTGTAGCTTTTATTGACTTGATGAATAGGGTGTTCAAGCCATACATTGATATGTTCGTGATCGTATTTATTGATGACATCCTGATATACTATCGGAGGGAGGAGGAGTGTGCTGCTCATTTAAGGGTGGTGCTATAGACTCTCAAGGATCACCAACTATGTGCTAAATTCAGCTAGTGCGAGTTTTGGTTGAACTCAGTGGCATTTTTGGGCCATGTAGTATCAAGTGAGTGTATAAAAGTGGACTCTCAGAAAATAGAAGCGATGAAGAACTGGCCTAGATCGGTGAATCCTTCAGATATCTGGAGCTTTTCGGGCTTAGCTTGCTACTATCGGAGATTGTTGAGGGATTTTTATCTATTACAGTGCCATTTACCAAATTGACCCAAAAGAAAGTGAAATTACAATAGTCGGATGCTTGTGAGAGGAGCTTTCAGGAGTTTAAGACTCGACTTACCTCAGCACCGGTGTTAACTCTACCGGAGGGTACTGATGGGTTTATGGTGTATTACAATGCTTCAAAAATCAGCTTTGGTTGTGTATTGATGTAGCATGGTAAAATGATAGTATATGCTTCCAGACTGCGAAAAGTTCATTAGAAGAATAACCCAACTCATAATCATGAATTGGCAGCGGTGGTGTTTGCGTTGAAGATTCGAAGACTCTATTTTTATTGGGTCCATGTAGATGTGTTTACGGACCACAAGAGGCTACAATATGTGTTTACCCAAAAGGACCTAAATCTACGACAAAGAAGGTGGTTGGAGCTACTCAAGGATTACGATATGAGTATCCTTTACCATCCGGGAAAGGCTAATGTAGTAGAAGACGGACTTAGTAGACTCTCTATACAGAGCGTGTCC
Organism: Datura stramonium; assembly: GCA_018107945.1. Taxonomy (NCBI): domain Eukaryota; kingdom Viridiplantae; phylum Streptophyta; class Magnoliopsida; order Solanales; family Solanaceae; genus Datura; species Datura stramonium. Next base: position 141,354 of record JACEIK010003526.1, on the reverse strand, counting down.
AATGTGGATGAGGGGAGAAAGGAGCTGGTGAAGGATGTGCATCGACTTGCAAGGTTGGAAGTTTATTTGGTTGACTCGACCGATTGCGGTGTTATTGTTGAGAATTGATCATAATTATCCTTGGTGACCGATGTAAATGCTAGACAAGACGAGGACCCTATTTTGGTAAAGATAAAGGAACCCGTTCAGAATCAGAAGGTAGAGGTCTTCTCCAAAGGGGGAGATGGTGTGCTCGATATCAGGGTCGCTTGTGCATCACGAACGTTGATGATTAGAGAAATCGAATGTTGCATGAGGCTCGTGGTTCTAGGTATTCAATCCATCTAGGTGTCACAAGATGTACCGTGACTTACAGGAAGTCTATTGGTGGAATGGCATAAAGAAAGACATCGCAGAATTTGTGGCTAAGTGCCCAAACTATCAGCAAGTGAAGGTTGGGCTTCAGAGGCCGGGAGGTGTGCTTCAAGATATTAGTATTCCTTCTTGTATGTGGGAAGAAATCAATATGGACTTCATCATAGGGTTGCCTCGCACTCGTTGGCAATATGACTCCATTTGGGTTATTGTAGATAGGTTAACCAAAGCCGCTCACTTCCTTCCGGTCAAATCCACTGATTCAGTTCAGTCAGGTAGTTTAAATCGAAGTTAGTCATTCCGTCAGTTTTCAGCTTATATGATCAGTATTTGAGTATGATGATTGCATTTCTCTATTTTCTGTATGTTTTCCCACATTAGAGGATGAATGTTCCCAAGGGGGAAATATTGTAATACACCGAAAGTGCCCAAGACTAGACCAAAGATTTAAAAATGAAAAGTGATAGAATTCTGGAAAATATGTCTTAGAATGACTCATGGTACAATTCTTTAGAGGTTCCCACGACCCATTGGGATACTCGTGGTTAGGTACTGCAGGTTCGGATTTTGGAGTAACGGGTCTAGGAACAACCTGTTGTTCAATGTAACGAGTCATTGGAGGTGGTCGTAGTGAGACTGGTCCTTGTTCAAGGAGGAAGTGACGAGTCGTGGAATGACCCGTTGTAGGTAACAACAGGTTGTTGTTAGCATTCGTTTAAAGGGACCCCAAGTTAAGGCAGTGGTGATGACGACTGGCAGCAACGAATCATTTGAGCTAGCAACGACCCGTCCTGTCTGGTCATGGTGAGGGATCAGAGACCTGAATTCAGGGAGTAGCACCGGAAGGTAACAACGAACCGTTTGAGCTCACAACAGATCATACTGACATCTGTTGTCATTGGAAATTTAGTTTTTCCAGGATTTTCATTAAGGATATTTTCATCATTCTTAAGCCCTAAGGTCCTAAACTACGTCGTTTAAGGCTCGAAATGAAGTGTTTGATGAAGGGTAAATCTATTCTAGGCTCATTCACATCCATGCATGCAAATTGAAGGGTTTAGAAGGTGATCAAGTTTAGGCTTTCTTCAAATTTTTCTTCAATCTTTCATTGGGAAATCAAGGAGTGGTAAAATCAGTTCTTCCCCGGGTATGTAGGGTTATGAATGGGTGAATTCGTTCAAACCCATGACCAATACCTCTCTAAATCATGAAAATTTCTATGTTGATTCTATGGGGTTTTAACCCAATGGATGAAATTCCTAATTTTCTACATGGGTATGACCAAAATATGATTTCACTATTGAATTATGATTCATGGGAAATTTTTACGTTGTTTTCAATTAAAATCATGTTTCAAGATTTATAAATTAACATGCCCAATTATGAGAAGTTCATGAAAGTTGAGATTTATGATGAATGTTCAAGTATGATGAGGTATTATTGATGAAAAGCATGTTTTCAAGTAAACCATGTTTATGATCATGTTTTCAAGTGAATCAAGTATCTTCAAGCATGTTAAAGTATTGTGAATGCCCATATGTTAAAGTATGATTTATGATTTTCTAAATTAAGCTTACCACATGTTTTTGGAGTTATAACTCTCATTTATGTTCAGCTTGCGGTATGGTTTAAGCAAGAGCTCCTCATATATGATTTCAGATTTGATATGTATTTGATTATTGAGCTTCACCAATAGACGATGGTAAGCTTCATTGAAAAATGATGGAGAGCATATGCATGTTTTTGGGAGTAGTGTCTAGCACCGAGTAGTCTAAGGTCGGCCAACCCTATGCCTCAGAACTACGCGCCAACGTAGGTT